>PNEQ01061091.1:39910-73436 GCA_003012365.1 Medauroidea extradentata | reverse complement strand
AAAGATAACATGTTGGTTGGGTTATGTTAGCGATGAAGAGATAAGTAAATACTTTTCACAAGTTACATATTTGACTACAGCAATAAAAACATAACATAATGCACTAAAAATACTACACGACATTTTTTGCCTACAACTGCTGTAAATGAATATCCAAAATTTGCCTGTGAATATTTACCAACAAATTTCGTTTCAGTCTATGTTACTAAGTAAAGTTCAAACATTTTACACCCTAAAGTTTAGACATTTTACAAGAATTACAAGGTATATTTTAATTACAAAGCAAATTTGAGACGTCTCTTCTTCTGACTGAGATAATACAATACATCGTCAACAGTGACAGGAATATTAGGATGTATGTACAACATCCCTAGCCCATTCAAGCGATCCTGACTCATTGTATTTCTTAGATATGACTTTAAAAACCGTAGAGTGGAAAATGATCTGTCTCCCCCTCCCCCCTTGGCTCCGCCACTGGAATTGAGAAGTCTAGGCTGTTTCCAGGTGAGTACGCGAAATAGTCGTGCCTCTACCAATCACACTACCTCAGTGACATGAGAATAATCTTTCTCGTTGACTCCTTCATGTCACATGCCCAGTGTGTAGTCGTATCTAAGAGCGTTTCCCCTGAAAAGTGACCTCGACCATAGTCATCTTTAGTACAAGGCCGCGGCCGTAAATCTAGCAATACTGTTAAAAAGGGCCATTTTAACACTTTCTTTAGCTCTCCAACTGCAATGGCAGTCCCTGATTCGTTATTTTGTCTACACGCCGACGAATCAGGGAAAGCCGTTGTTGTCGTTGGAGAGCTAAAGAAAGTGTTATAATTATCCTTCTTGGCAGTGTTGCCAGATTTATGGCCGCGACCTCCTACTAAATATGGTTATGCCACGACAAGATACTGATTTGGTCACTTGTTTTCTTGGCACTGGGCTGTCTGTGGTTGGGCCCTGGGCTCTAGATTTGTTGTTTATCTGTTATTTGTTCTAGTCTTTCAGGGAGTTTCTAATTATTCGTCACTCAACCGCAAAGCAAGAAGTATGGACAAGCTTTTAGATTCCATGTCCTGAAATGAAGTAGCAAAATTTCCCAGTCTCTGGTGGTGAGAGGTTACCATGTACGCAATTGTTAGCCCAGTAGAGCGCCCTCTAGACGCCCACAAGAGGAAACCAGAGTATCTAAATGGAGACGGAGTGCTAAAGCAGAGAGTTATCACAATTTTCTACATAGTTATTTTTCCCTCGCTTACTATCGAACTCAAGGCTCGACAATCCGAAGGTCACACTTTTGTACACCTTCTTATTTTTGGAGCAGTGACAGCAGAAAATTGTTTCTATTTTCGTATCTGCTATCACTACTCCAAAAATACCACAATCTGTGACTATGTAGCAATGCAATAAGATGTAAGAAATTATCATTTCCGGATTGTCGAACCTTGATTTTCAATAATAAGCGAGGGTAAAATGCTAGGTCGAAATTTGTGAAAATTTACTGCTTTGGCGCACCATCCCCCTAACATATCGATAGCCCAGATCAAAAGGAAAATAATTAAAAAAATAGAATTTTTTACTTTAGTTCACTAACACATGGACAGAAGTGCACTCTACTCTTTTGAAAAGAAGAACAACGCGTAAATTCACTTGCTTTTAACAACATGGCACTTTATTATAACTGCCAGTAAAGAGCTACAAGTAGCATTTATTTTATTTTAGCGTGTGATAATTTCATCAAAAGCTGACTATAAACACTTTAAACACCTTAAACAATAGCCTCTGAGTTTTTGCTGTAAATTATAAATTAACACCAACCAAATACGTTAACTAACAGATTTTTATGCTAAACGGAAATTTTTCTACATGCATTTTACTCAAAACTGGAAATTTTGAGTTGTTTGTTTCCCTTTTGAACTGGGCCATCGATATTTCGGCTAACAGTGAACTAACATCACGCACTCAATACATACATCAAAGTCGGTCCATTCGTTCAGAAGCTACGATGTAACAGACACACAGGGACACAGACAACCGCGTCAAACTTAAAACACCGTTCTCTTTACGTCGGGGGTTAAAAATACAAGTGAACGGGAATTTAGAGTAGGCTGCTCGCACTACTGTATCACCATTCTTGTAAACGAAGGGTCTGATGACTTTTTTATGAAAGAGTATATTTTCCTCTTAGATTCGGTCACAAATTCGTATGTTGCAGTCCGTGTTCACAAATCACCTTGCCCTATAATTCCACTTCGCTCTTGTGTTTCTTTTAACTTCAATGAAACTTTTCTTGTCAACTAGGGCCTTATGACTTTTTACCAAAGGATATTTTCTTCTAAGTTTATATATCAGATTCACTTGACGTAGTCCATGTCCGCGAATTATCTGACACGTGTATATTTTAATAGTTTATGTGTAGTGTAGTCATCAACCAGGTACACTAGTGGGGAAATATTTCATGTCTTAAAACCGGTCACGACACGTTACCGCTTCTTCGAAACAGAGGGGCGGAGGGGGAAACAAGAGAACAGAAGTCAGCTAGGGAAAGCAAAGATGTCGCGAACCGAACAAAAAAAATAACTGTAGAGCATGGAGGTATTAGTCTATGGAGTGGAAGCCTTTAAGCAAATTTGAAGCCGGCCAACAGACGACGTTTAAAGACAAGGATAGAGCTAGTTTTGGCAAAAACATGTAAACATAGCATTGAGCTGAATCAAAATGTTTTAGTTTTTTGTTAACTACACATTATGGCGAAAGTTTGTGCAGTTCTTGGCCTTACAAACAGATTCGATCGTTGCGGAGGATTATCTTTGCACAGGTAAGAAACTGTTATTTAAATTCATCAAGTTTATAAAGTACATACACACAGCGAGAGCTAATTCGGTTTTATTTATGTTTCAGAAGCAATTGTAAACTGTTGTGTACGATTCAAATAGAGAATTTGCGCGGATTTTGGTAAAAAATCACATAATTGCATTGCTTTCTGCTATTGTTTTGCCACCCAAAATATGGCGACTCGTGAAAAATAACGTCCTGCGCATGCGCAGTTTGAAAATGTTCGAAAATGATCGGCTTCACACGATTACCATTGAAATGTACGGCAGATGCCTCTCCATAGACTAATACCTCCATGCTGTAGAGTCGATGAAAGTTCCAATAGAGCTCGCCGCGCTCCTCCATAGCCACACTGAGACCAGACGGTGCTTTGTAAAGTTGCAGGTTCTATTACACAATAGAAACCTTCCCAGCAAAGAAAACATTTAGTACTGTTTAGCTTGCAATAACGGAATCTAGCTTCACAGCAAAGAAAAGCTTAAAAACATAAATCTACAGTTACAAATTTTTTTCGGCATACAGTTGTTCTTTAAAAAAAATATACATCAAACTTTAACTTCAATAATACTACCGTAGCATACTGTTGTAATAGTGACATGAATGTTTGTTACGCATACCGTATGCGTGATTTGCTTCGTGACTAATCTACGTGGTAGTGGTTGATTTTGAAATAAATATTTTCTCAACGAAATGTACTTTTAGATAACAGGGAACTTTTTGAAGTAAATGTAATTCTGTAAAGGCTAATTCTCTAAACAACTGGGTTCACAAGGGTTTCATTAGTAAAACTGCAAAAAAAAAAAAAAAAAAAAAAAAAAGAAACAGCTATGTTAATTTTTACGTTTGGGTTTTCAAGCATTTCCTATCATAAACTTGTTTCAATTCCATTTACAAATCGTCTGTTCATTTGAACATATATCTGTCGTTCATGAAGGGAAACAATATTATCGACAATTCATTTCGGGCTGTCAGTGATTTTCCACGAAACTAAATTCACAGTTCACTAATATTTTTGGTAACCACTACCTCTCTCCGTAGTCACAAACGACCGAGTCTGAAATTTTCGCCCCGTGCGTGATTCCAGCGGGCAGTGGCTTTTGATCATACGCCGCGGACAGCTGATTTGAAATAATTATGCAGTATAAGGAGGGGGGGAGAGCATATTGTCAAAGGGCGTTGTATACGCAGCGGCAATATATCCCCGGATCAACATTAATTTTACAGAATTAATTAACATGCCATGCGGCCACACAGCCTCCCACTCTAGGTTAGTCTCTCCAAGTGTGGAAGTTATGACGTCACAAGCACACGTGACACTTATTTGCCGTGACCCACGGGTGACTAGACGTTCTCGTACCACGTCCATGAAGACAAATAAACTAATTTTTCGTGAAAATATTTTCGCATTACTTTGTTTCGAATTACTTATACCTAGGGACTGGAAAATCTCGCGAATTCACTGACACGCAGGCTGGAATCCTTTATACTATGCATACTTAAGCCCTGACCACAGAATATTTAGGCATACAGAAGTGAAACAGCAGGTATGACAGCGAACTCAGCCACACACGCCAGCAAAATGGCTTCCCTGGCCAGGAAGATGGCGGAGACACCTACCGCCAATCAGCGTAAGGCGGCTACCCTACTAGCCGGCAGCCAGGCCAATAGGAAACCTGCAGTAACATGCAGGAGCCAAACATACACGGGGCTGATATCAACAACCTCGGGCAGCCAATAAGCGGCCAAGTTCGCCCGTATCAAACGAGCCGCCACGCCATTTCACGTCTGTATTACTATTTAGTCTGTGCCCTGACCATTTGTCCACTAGCTGCTACTCAGTGGAACAGCAGACAATGAACGAATATACGCGGCTTGAGTATGCATAGTACAGTGGATTCTAGCTTACAGGACATTCAATTGGCGAAACTTTCCAGTCCCTACTTATATCTAGGGCCATGACCTTTTCACGAAATTAATTTTGCCCCATATTTGTTTCATTGCCTTACGTTCACACCTGTAAAGCTGCTTCATAGACAACGCTAGGGTCTTTTGACTGTTACGTGTCCTGGGGTTCTGCCTGCAAGTTACATACGTGTGGTGTTGCTGTAAGCTAACTGTGATTGGCTCAGTCGAATGCGAGACGTCATTTCACAAAGACACGCTGCCAACAACCAATAGGCATAACTGAGGATGTGCGCGTAAGGCAACGTAACAGAGTGGGGCAAAATTATTTTCGAGAAAAGTGCATGGCCCTACTTATATGCACATCTGAAGCACTGCTTCGTGGTGAATGGTAGGGTGTCTTTTAACAGACGCATCACTTATTTGACTCCGCCAATCAGAGCAAAGGTACAGTGAAATCACACATCTGTAATTTGCGGGTGTAAAACCCAAGAGGATGAGAGTTTAAGGGGGATGGTGCGCCAAAGCAGTGGATTTTCACAATTTTCGACATAACTTTTTCCCCTCGCTTGTTATACAAAATCAAGGCTCGACAATCAGTAGATTACACTTTTGTAAACCTTCTTACTTTATTACAGAGTCACAGACTTTCTTATTTTTGGAGCACTGATGGCAGATAGGGAAAATGTCTCTTTTTCCTATCCGCCATCACTGCTCAAAAAATAAGATTCTGTGACGATGTAGTAATGTCATAAGTTGATGAAAAGTATCATTTCCGGATTGTCGAACCTTTATTTTCGATAATAAGCGAGGGGAAAAAGCTATGTCGAAAATTGTGAAAATTCACTGCTTTGGCCCACCAACCCCCTTAAAGCGTCCAATCATTGACAATGGGGCATAGCAGCAGATGCGCACATACAGCATTGCAAAGAAATCGTTAAAAAATTGTTTTGCGAAAATTTGGCTCCCTCCAAATCCATGACAATTCTATCCTCCTACGAAAACAAACTAACGAGTCAGTTAGATGACATCTTGCTTCGTCTTCATTCATGTCTAAGAACATGAAAATTTTGCTTATTAATTTTATCACAAGATACATTTCACTACTACATGTACGTTTCTGCCATATTTTCGATTGGATTGCAGTGCATCGGACACGTTCTGGACAACAGTAAACCAATGACAAATCTGCAAGAAAACCAGGACCGAATTTCGGATGAATCTGGTTGGCCTATGTAGCAGCAGCAATGTGCGTACTAGTAGCTGAGTTTTAAAAAGACATTAGGGTCTAGCTCGCAGGTCACCGAACTTGAAAAATTGTCCTGTTTTCATTTTTGTCAGTAGTGTAGTTCCTGTTGAGAGTAACATCTCAATCTATATTCTACTGCCACTGTACTGTATTATCTCGCTTATGTATTTTGTAAGTGGAGTGCATTACTAGATGTAGTTTCTTTTACATACACCATTGCAATGCAGATGTCTGTGAGAGAAAACTGCACAGAATAGAAAAACACAAATTACCAGAACATGCTTTAGTCAACTGGATACATACACTACATTAATTGAATTCGTTGAATTCATTGAATTTTATGTTGGCTGCGTGCTATGTTCTGGTATGAACGGTTAAGGACTTGAAAACATTTTTAGAGTTTATTCAAGGATAAGTTAAGACTTCACACATACATACTGAAGTGGAGTGTAAAGTCGTATCGTAGTTTATCAAACAGGCCTTACAGACATTTAGCCAATAGCTTGGTCAAGGGTATCCGGGTTCGATCTCCAGAGAGTGCCATTTGCTGGAAGGTTTGCACGGGGTACTCCGGTTTACCCCCGTCATTGTGTTCCATTTTTGCTCCATAATCGTCTCACTAGCCCTCAAGCACCCAAGACCTCAACTATCAGCGCTGACAAAGTTTTCCTTCTCTCATTCTTCTTGAAAGTGGAACAGCAGCTAGTGAACAAATAACAGATATTGGGATATAATTAAGACTATGGAGTCCACCCAACGAAATTTTTTCTGTCCCCATGAATTCCACTGCTTTTCTGTTGGTTCAGTCTTCACCCGTCAGATTCGTCTCTGGCCGCTAGTTGGCAGACGTTAGTCTTCTGTACGCCGAGGTGGTTCTACAACCCGACGAGGAATCAGCGCATCCAGGGGAAGCTGGGCAAACACCTTGCCCGCGCGGAGAGGATAGGATAACGAACTCAAACAAGACTGCTGATTGGCTGGTAGGGTTACAGCCTCCTCCCTCCTCCCTTCGTTGTCCTTCCACCGGCGGCATCACCACAAACACTGCTTGCAGGTGCCTCCCCCTTCCTCGCTAACCCTGACAGACAACATTAGCTCCGGCGCTCATAAGGAATCAAGCACTGAGCTTGTGATCAGGATGTAATGGATGTGACGGAGAAAGCCGAGTTCAAACTGATTAATACGTAGTGTAACAAGACCACTCCTTCCCCGTCCCAGATCTCCACAGACCCACCTAAACTTCCACCAAACGCCGTTTCGACAAGGGACCGTGAAGAACTTATAGCGCTTTTACACGGAAAGCATCAAATAAGTAAATATCGTGTGAGGAGGAGGATGGCAGGGTATCGCACCCCGACTTCAGATTTATACAGAGTACTCGTAGGCGCGTACACTGGAGGATGACATGAAATGAGGACCTACGATGGAGAAAAACACAAAATTGCGGCCCCCTTCCTATTATTCTGGTTTTGCTATGTCTAGAGATGATGGTGCATCGCGAAAATGTTTTGTGCCAACATACCCTTGAAAACACTGCAGTTTCTTGTGACATGTATGATTGGGTGAAACACGTCTGGCACAACATAGCTATTTGCAGACCAATAACAGGCATAAAATATTACAATAGCGGGATTCTTTTTGGTTCAGTCAAATAGGGCAACAGCTCAAAGTACAAGCTAAAGCCAGTAATCTTCTTGGTAAGCTGACCATGTGTTGAAATCCAGTGAACAGTCAAGTTTTCCCGCGATAAAACATCATCTCTAGATGTCATTTTAAGACAGGCTTGAATTAAAATGCGTGGATTTTTCTATTTCATTTTTGTTGGATTATGGTTTGTTAAACACGCCCTGGAAAATTACAAGACAACAAGGGATCGATCCCATTAGACTTCTTTTGTAGTAAAACTGGATTCCTATTGGGACAGTAGAAAAATGGCAAACGAGCCTGATTTTAGACAACGAGCATAGGATAACAGGTCTAGACACTGGTGTTTAAAAGTGACCTTCATTAGTACTGATTAGCGCCAGTGATAACAGTGTTGATTTAACATGGCGGTAAATTGAACTAGGAGTAACAAGTTTCATGTCGGAGCAGCTAGGGGCAACAGTAGTCGACACTTATTACGTATTGCAATGTTAAAACAACGCCAACAGATTAGTGGCTCTTTCAGTCAGAAGGGAACAACGCAATAGCACCAGTAGCATTGATTGATAGGCTAGTGTCCAGAACTGTATTACTAAGACCGTGTTTTGGACACTTAAAATTGTTTCTTATAGCGACCCCTGTTTTTCGCGAAAATAATTTTGCCTCAATTTGTTTCCGTGCCTTACGTGCACATCTGCAGTTCTGCTTCGTGGTCAATGATTGGATATTTTAACTCTCACGAGCCTTGGGATTCTACCGGCAAATCACAGACGTGTGATGTTGCAGTAACCTAATTCTGATTGGCACAGTTAAATGAGAGACGTCACTTCATAAAGACAAGTTGCCAATAACTGTGAAGCAGAACTGCAGATGCGCACGTAAGGAACTGAAACAAAGTAAGGCAAAATTCTTTTCGCGAAAAACAAGGGTCCCTAATTATTTATTAACCGTGATACGTGTAGTGTTCTCGAGCAGATTAACGACCTTGGTGAGGGTACTCAAGGAAACAGGTCAGAGCCTAAAATTATTAACCGCCCCAGCGATCGGTGCGGGGCGGTATCGAAAAATGCGGGAAAACAAAACCAGGATGGCGTAAACAATCTCTCAAAATGTCTAATATTCCCATGATCCTCTTCTCAAAACAACAGCTTCGAGCACCTGGAAGTGGATCTGGCAGCCAGGTGTCGTGATGTTGAACCCAGTTTGGCATTTAAGGCTGTTCACGTATGTTATATTTGTACAACATAGTGTCAATTTTATGCGGACGTTACTTGTGACTACATTTTCCACTTGTGAAACATGTTCACCTCTCGCAGTTTTCTCATAACGGCATGTCAAAGTCAATCTTTGCAAGTTACGGAAACATACAAATAACAAAAACCATCTGACTTACCAGAATCAAATAATTTACACTGAAATTAGGTAGTAAATAACCTATGCTAAAATATTTAAGAATACAAACCAAAATACCTTTGTATTTTTTAATTTGCCAAAAATTAAGGTAATTGTCATTATTTTCCGATTTTTTTAAAAATACATGGGAATTCCACTGTGTGGATTTAAATCTTTCGGCATAAGGGTCATAGTATCTAATTTTAGTGTAAACTATTTAATTCGAGTTAGTCAGTTGGTTTTCCGTATTTGTGTATTTCCGTAACTTGCAAATTATGAGTTTGACATGCCGCTATAAGAAAACTATGAGATCTAAAAACGTTTCACTGGAAAATGTACTTACAAATAACGCCTATAAATCTAACACTATGTCGTACAAATAAAAGTTATATATTTTTCCCACGTAAACACCTGTGTCGGTCCCCGGATTTTCGCATTTGGGAATTGTGCCGGACGATGCCACTGGTCGGCGGGTTTTCTCGGGGATCTCCCGATTCCCCCACCCCTTCATTCAGACGGTGCTCCACACTCACCTCATGTCACCCCTCACCAGCGCTAAAGACCTCGATTTTGAGCGCTGACCCAAATCTCACTCACTCACTCCTGATACTGCTTGAGCCACTGAGCTGTGTGCATATCTTCGGTCGTCACAAGATTATTCGAAAACTGGTCAACGTTACGTCTTCTTAGTAATAGCATTTAAAGAACGTTACTTACGCATATACCGTAGACAAGGTAACTCTACAGACGATGCAACATTTAAGGGATTTTAAAGCCGGATTGTTTGGATAAATGTTCAAAAATATTTCTATATATTATCTTCGTGTTAGTCAGTAATGAGCTATGTTTTTTTAAATTGAAATAATAACTAACGAAACGTAAGAAACCTTGTATGATAGTCATCTTCCCCGAGTTACTTTTTCCATTTCAGGTCTTCCATTAATCTATTAAGTTTACTATCTCGCTGCCGGAAATGACGAAAATGAGTGTTTTGTGGTCCTTCATAGGTATGAATATCTAAGCGCACAAACTTTTAAGAAATTTAGGAGCGGACAATACACTTTACCCACGGTCTATGAAGGTAGAGGTCTTGAGAATGAGGAATAAAATGTGACTCCCTTTTGTCGCCAAACGCTAGTAGTAATTTAGTGGGAGATTTGTCTTGTTTTGTTTTTGGCTTAGTTTAAAATGTGAAGTTGTTAATGGAATTGCGTGTATTACACAGATGAAAAAATTGGAAAGTAATTTTGTATTGGAACACGTTTTTTTTCCAACCACAAAATTTAGGTTTTCAATATTTTACATGTAGACACACTTTGCAATGATTTTAAAATTTTGTAGTGCAGGAAAAAATAGATTTTGTTCGAATATGTTTACTAAAACAATAATAAATATTTTTTTTCAGACGACACATAAAATGTCAACACATGCCAACGCGTTTATGGACACGATATTTATATCTAATATATCAGCTTACTATATTAAAAGAATCTTACATAAATAATTACGATAGTTATAACGCCGCCAGATGTAAACAAGACAAATTTTCCACTAAATGACTACTAGCGCTCGGCGACAAATAGAGGGTCAGTTTCTCTTGATGGAGAGCATACACAGTGTTAAGACCTCTTCCTCTCAGACCATACTTTTACCTTACACTGCGTCATTAAATGACAGGGTCATCACTGAATGTATCATAGATAGAGCCACGACTTTGTCGCGAAATGATTTTTGCAACATTTTGTTTCAGTGTCTCGCGTGCACCACGGCAGCTCTGCCTCACGGCTATTCGCAGCGTGTCTTTGTTCAAACACGTCTCTAATTTGACTGCACCAATGACAATGAGGCTATTGTGACGCAGTACGTCTGTGATTTGTCGGTGGAACATCAAGAAAAGTGACAGTTAAAACGTCGAATCACTGACCATGAAACAGAGTTGCCGATATGATCATAAGGAATTGAAAGTAAATGGTGCAAAAATCTTTTCGCCATAAAATCGTGGCTCTAATCATAGAGGGTAGTTGCCAGAGAGAAGACTGCACACCAGTTAGGTACTTGCCCCTAGAAGCTAGGGTGAGGTGATGCCCGTGCTGTGTCGCCCTTATAGCTTCCGCACTTCGAGGCTTGGAACGCGCAAAATACATTCACCCAGGCGGCAAGCTTAACCTTCGAAATTTTCTTAAGAAAAAATTATTCGAAGGTTGTAAATAACCTTGTAAAAATCGGAAAATTTCCCTAGCTTTGCAATAAAATTACAAACTTCAAAACTCGTAAAAAATTACATAAACATATTTTTTTTCTCGAAAGATCAAATATTAAATGTGGTACACTCTAAACCTGAATAAGTGAATATTCACTGATTCACGCTGATGGATGAAGTAGTTTCAACAATTTGAATCAGTGATAATAGTCACTGTTTAATTAGTGAATATTCACCGATTTTAATTAAGAGTGCCAACATCTCACTAGTGAATAAGTGAATATTCACTGGTTTTTTTTTTCAGTTGTTTTCAAAAAACAGTTTTCACTTAACGAATCAGTGAAAAATAACTGGAAAATCAGTAGACATTAACTAATTAACTTTTGGAATGTTGGCACTCTTTATCGGAATCAGTAAATAGTCAACGATTTCACAGCGGTTTCTCACTGATTCAATTTGTTGAAATTGCTTCATCCATCGGCGTGAATCAGCGAATATTCACTAATTCTGATTTAAAGAGTATGGTTCATAGACACGGTGCCTGAATCGTTTATTTAACAACATTTTCCGTTCCTTAACTGTAGATTTGTGATTTGCCAGTGTAACCCCAACACAAGTGAGAGACAAAACATCCAATCCCTGACAATGAAGCAGAGATACAGATGTGCACATAAGACATTGAAACAAGTTGATGCAAAATTATTCTCACGAAAATCAGTGGCTGTGATAATTCAATTGTGTTAGTAGAGTTCATATATTATTGTGTAAAATTTCCATAGACGTCTACCCCGTTAACTGAAATCAGAGAATATTCACTGATTAAAAGAGATTTTACTCTTGTTCCTGATAAAACAGTTACAAGAAATTAACTAAAATTAAATAAAAAAAAAATTACAGCAATGATTTTGTTGCTAAAATATTTTTGTACCATTTGTAAATATGATGAAATCACGCGAATTCAATGACCTGCATGTTAGAATCAAATATCCTATGAATACTCAAGTCCCGACCATTTGTCCATTAGTTGCTACTCAGTGGAACAACAGTAAGTGAGAGATTTTGGTCAGCGCTTAACATCGAGGTCTTTAGCGCGGGTGAAGGGTGACATGAGGTGAGTGTGGAGCAGCGCCAGAATGAAAGGGCGGGGGAAATGGGAGATCCCCGAGACAAACTCGCCGACCAACGGCATCGTCCGGCACGATTCCCACCTGCGAAAATCCGGGGACGGACCCCGCCGGGAATCGAACCCAGATCGCATTGGCGGGAGGCGAGAGGTCTACCCGTCGACCATCGCGACCCACGTGGAACAACATACAATGAACGAATAGACAGGGCTTGAGTATTCTAACATGTAGGTTATTGGATCCGCGAAATTTCACCATCTCTAACCATTTGGCTTAAATTCAATGCCTTATTTGCACATCTGCAGCTCTGTTTCACGGTCTGAGACTGGCTGGTTCTACTGGCCAATCACAGATATATGACGTCACAGTAACCTTATTATGATTGGTGCAGTCAAATGAGAGATGTGTCTCGACTTACACACGCTGCCAATAACCATGAAGCACAGCTGCCGATGTAAAGGCAAGGCACTTTACAAAGCGGTGAGAAAATATTTTCAACGAAAATCAACGTCTCTAGGATTGACGTAGTTGCCGGATTTTCTTCAGGGGCGGAAATTAGTATCGAGTCGTTTACCTGAACAATACTACGGCACAGCTTTAAAGGAGACGAATATTGAACAAAATATGTTGCGAAATGAAGCAAACAGAAAA
Organism: Medauroidea extradentata; assembly: GCA_003012365.1. Classification (NCBI taxonomy): domain Eukaryota; kingdom Metazoa; phylum Arthropoda; class Insecta; order Phasmatodea; family Phasmatidae; genus Medauroidea; species Medauroidea extradentata. The sequence goes on along the minus strand of PNEQ01061091.1, from coordinate 60,449 downwards.
ATAAACCAAAACTAATTGCAGAGACTGTCACTTTTTCTGCAACAAAACTGCGGCTATGGTTGGGCTGCAGAACAAACATAATTTATATTTGGTTATAAAAGTTTCAGCTTAAAACCTAGTATATTTTTGGAAACGTAGCGTCCGCCTTAGAACGCTGGAAGCAAAATTTATGACGTCCCATATGCTGAAGCAAACATAAGAAACATCAGATAAACGCGACGTCTGACATACGCGCACATTCGTTACATCAGTACTTGGAGAGACTGGGAAATACGTTGGTCTGCCTGGAAAGTGTATAAAAATGCGATGGCGTATTCCAAATGTACGTTTAAGGACTTGGCGGAATGTTCGAGAACTTCCCGCGAAGCGATCGTACGTCATGTTTTACTGCCGCCTAATATCTCAGACAACCGTCCCAGCGCATCCTCTATATGTATATATGATATTTTTATCTCTCAAATGTTCCCACGATCTAACAGCGTCATAGTTCACGATGTCTCGTATCGCGCCGCCGTTACACGGACACCTCGGGCCAATGAGACACAAGTTAGCCACGCCCCCTCCGCTCGCTGACTGGCTGCATGACGTAAACAACCCGGGCATAAATACCCGAAGATTGCCGCGTATATGCGAGATGGCAATCGGAACGATCTTGAACCATACCAACGACGGGACGACATTAACCAAAGAAAAGTGCTTCTGACGACCCCATTTCACTCGGAGGTCGTTCGTTCGCTTCTCTGTCATTATACTTACATCTCGACCTTTGAGAGGCGAGTGTCATGAAAACAACCCTTACGGCACGTTGTTGATGAGGGGTTGGTGGGTGGAATGGCTTCGTAACGGCGGGCCGTTTATATTCACGGTATGCAAGTGCGCGGAATAGACGTGCATAAGTCCTGCTGGAAACATTGAGGGAGGGAGGAGGGGCAGGGACCAGGAACGAGGTAGGGGTGGTTGAAGGCCACTGTAACTCACGTTTAGCCAGTAACGTGGTCGATATGAGACGGCGACCATCGAGGCGGGAAATGACTTCCAACGTCGCTTCCACGGGGTGGGACCTATCTGGCGATGTTGAATAGCCCTCGGTGACTTGGGACGTCGGTTGTGAGGGAAATTATGGAGGAAGGGAGAGGACAGTTTGTTATCGTGCCTTTTTTTTTTTGGAAGGACATCGTTCCACTGTCAGTAGAGATAGTTGTTTTTAAGATACAATATTTTCGTTCCATGGGTTTAAAAATGTTTCAGTGACGTCTTTCTCTCTCTGATTGGAAGGAGCAGTAAAGATTTTTCAAGATAAACCGTGTCTAGAGATGGTAAAATTCACGTGTTCACTGAGCTAAAGGTAAAGCCAATAATTATTGGTGAATAGAATTTAGAAACAATTTGTTTCAATGCCTTTCATCAATATCTGCAGCTATGCTTCATGGTTGTTAGCAGAGTGTGTTTGTGCAGAAGCGTCGCTTAATTTACTGCACCAATCAGAACAAGGTTACTGCGGAAGCACGCGTTTGTGATTGGCTGGTAGAACACCGAGACTCTGACAGTTCAAAACATCCAATCACTACGAAGCTGAGCTGCAGATGTGCACATAACGCACTGACACAAATTGTTGCAAAATTCTTTTCACCAAAAATCATTGGCTTTACCTATAGGTTAGCCTCCAAGAATATGCGTATACTGAGGCATACAACAGTTGTGCAAAGGCTACTCGCCGACATAATAACATCACGCTATTGGGCCTTCGTTTATTCGCTTGTTTATTACAGGTTCAACGTCCTCCAGGAGGTGTCAAATACTTCAAACGCAAATTACGACAGTGGACCAAACTTAAACTTTTTTCAATTCTAGAGTGTATCCAAAAGGAAACGCGAATTTTTCAGGTCCCCTACGATATCTAGGGATGGTGATTTAGAGCAGAAAATGTTGACTGCTTCCTAGCGAAATAGGTCACTTCTATGACCTCTTCATTTCACCGAACGTTTCCCCTACTCTTCCCCTTACTCCCTCCACGAACCACTCTGCAAACTTCGCCGCTTATTGGCTGCCCGAGGTTGTTGATACCAGCCCCGTGTATGTTTGGCTCCTGCATGTTACTGCAGGTTTACTATTGGCCTGGCTGCCGGCTAGCAGGGCAGCCGCCTTCGCTGATTGCTGGCCAGGGAAGCCATTTTGCTGGCGTGTGTAACTGAGTTCGCTGTCCTACCGGCTATTTCACGTCTGTATTCCTACATATTCTGTGACACTTCGTACCCTCTACAAAACCACACACACACACCGTCTGTTGGCATCCCTTTACCCTGTCCATAAACCATATGCACCGTCTATTGGTGCTTATGTATCGTTCCTCCCATTGGCTACCACGAGACGTGACGAGTTCATACACCAGACATACAGCCGAAATCCTATTGGTAGGGACCCTGGTTTTTCGCGAAAAGAATTTTGCCCCACTTTGTTTCAGTGCCTTACGTGCACATATGAAGTTCTGCTTCGTGTTCAGTCATTGGATATTTTTTTACCTTTCTCGAGCCTTGGAATTCTACTAGCAAATCACAGCCGTGAGTAGTTACAGATACTTTATTGCGATTGGCTCAGTCAAATGATATATGGCTCTTCATACAGACATGCTGCCAATAATCATGAAGCAGAATTGCAGATGTGCAGGCAAGTGGGGCAAGTGGGGCTGTTGGCCATAGCATACAACACTCGTCACCGCCCCGCATAACCCCCAGCGTAGTGGGGAGAGGAAAAGATGTTCTGTCAACTGACGAGGTCGTAGAACTGACATAGCCCACTTCCTAGGCTTCAATGTACTGTATTCATTTGCGAAAGTTTACGTTACTGGCGAGTCCCTGTTTGACTCGGCCAATGTTAATTCTGGTGCGCTGTGGCCTTGAACTTTTCGCGAAAATAATCCTGCACAAACTTGTTTATGCCTAACATGCGCCGCTCCGCCTGATTCATGGTTCTGCCCACAAATCACAGACTTGCGGTGTTAATAGCAACCTAGTTGTGATTGGCACGGTCAAATGGGAAATGTATCTACACAAATACGCCGCCAATGACCACGGAGCAGAGTGTACGATGTGAACGCAAGGAATTGAAACAAACTGTAGTAAGATTCTTTCCGCGAAATGTTCGTGGACCTAACTATATGACTGGACGTCTGTGATCTGTCTGTGAACAGCTACACCGAGGCACACAACCGACGTCCATCATACAAGGTTCAAAACGCACAATTTGGAGAATACGCTGACAGGAATGATTTTTATGATTTTCTACCATCTCTAACCACGTCTAGAAGCAGGTGAATTGACGGGGTACGACAACCTGTAGGCTAGACTCGACATTGCAATGTTTTCTCCGTCCTTCTACACATGTTCGTTCGCTGCCAACTTACTTCAGCGTTTGACCAGGAGCAAAGTGATTGGATCTTTGCTTCTTTGCAATTTTTTTATTTGCTCAGACTACTGGTGGGCGTCTCTGATCCAGTTACATGAATCACTTCATTCTGCACATGAAGATAAGAGGGCTTTACGTCTCGTCGACGGCGAGATCATTAGAGATGGTGTCACAATACAGGAACTGACAGAGGAATCTTTGTTAAGAGGGCGTGGTACATAATTCAACGCTAAAAGCATTAACTAATAACTGTAGGTTTCTTGAAGCCAGTTTGCGAAAATTAAACAATAGCAATCCTAGACAATTATTTTAGCCAACGTTTTAAACAAAATTGTTTCCAGTGTTGCGAACTTCTGAGGCACAATCTCCGACGCCGGAACGTCGTGCATTTTACTGCGGCGCAAGAGATCACGCGTAACGAATTAATAATTCTGGATAAATATTTACTCATAAAGTTGACAAATACCGTTATCTAGGATTGTCACTGAGTATTTTATCCATATTGGCTTCGAAAAAAATGTAGAAATAAATATATTTTTATTCAGCGTGTATTTATCTACCACGCACTCTTAAGGGGCAGTCTTAGACAATTATATTGTATTTTCAGTTTTTGAGCCATAACATTTATTCCAACAGTATTGTCAAAATTTTCTCTTCAACAAAGCATAGGATATATTGTTGGTAAACTGCTCGACATAAATAATGATGTAAACTTTCATTAATTTGTCATGCAGAATCATTAAAAGACAGTTATAGGTTGATTTTCAAGAATTTTCTTGCAGTGATTCTGCGTGCCGAATTAATGAAAAGTTCCAGTATTATTGCTCTCAAGCAGTTTGCCAAGAATACATCCTATGCTTGTCGATGATAAATTGTTGATAATACAGTTTGAGTAAGCGTTACGACTCAAAACCTGAACATACAAGAAAACTATCTAAAATCCACTTACGGAACTGTCAGGATTCGCCTGGAGTGATTTCGGAGCCGGGACCTAACCCAGGTACTCCAGAATGCGAGACCGACGTGTTATTGTTGCACCATCTTTTTTCGAGTCCAGTAGATAGAAGTCTGTTAGTTTATCCTCAAACAATTTTACAAAATTTTTCCAATCCCAGTTGTGTTTTGGAACGCTGCACCGTAACAGGCTTAGCATTTTTGGATTAAGTTTTGTTTAGGCCACGGCCGTAGAAGAAGAGGTCTGGGCACTCGCCTGGAAACTTGACCTCATTGTTGTTTGGCTGCAGTTCACCAAATGACTGAGAGTGTTGTGCGTCTTTGGCGCTTCAATCAAGGCGGTCGGGCTCAAACTCCGCCCACTTCCCTCCCATTTTTTTTCCAGTGGTTACATTACAAAGATAAACAATTTATGGAAACGTATTTTTTTTATCGCTTTACGAAATACTTCCTTCACTCACAATCCTAAAGCATGGCTCCAGCAATCTTTTCTTAATGCAAACACTGGAAAAAAACCTGATCACCCTGATTGCAGCGCCAAAGACGTACAACACTCTCGTTAACTTTGTGAACTGCAGCCAAACAACAAGGGGGTCAAGCAAAATACATGTAAGTTAGACGAGTGTCCAGACCTGCACTTCTACGACCGTGGTTTAGGGACAGGAAAATTTCGCGAATTCAATGACCTTCATGTTAAAATCAACCATTCTATGCATGCTCAAGCTTCGACCATTTGTCTACTAACTGCTACTCAGTGGTAAAGCAGAAAATGAACGAATAGACATTGAGGGAGATTAAGCATAGGAAAATGGATTCTAGAATGCAGGTAATTGAATTCGCAAAATGTCCCTGACCCTAGTTATGTTTGACACGTGTTAACCGTTTACACGCGAGTCAATCACATAGACAGGAGAATTTCGTTAGTACGTCTGAGGACAAATTCTTCAGTGGGCGATAAGAAAGGTATGAGTCTAATTACAGTTAATTTATTTATTTATTTATTTATTTATTTATTTATCCACGAAGTGTTCGACCATTGACCGGTTTACAACAGATCGTGTTCATACAGATAAACCCCAAATATAGTTGATGTTATGTTATTAAACTTAAACCTATAAATTATTGTACATTTATTACAGTTTAGTTACATAAGGTGACAGTTATTTGTGATTATGTTTCATTTATCTTTTAAAAAATCCAATAAAGTCAGAATTTATCTAAACTTACGAAAAAAACTATACTATTAACTTTAAGGCATATTGTCCAGAAACCAGTCTCACAAGTTGTTATTATTTAGGTTTCTTTTTGTCGCGTCAGCAGAAATCGTTTAAGTTTCTTTCTGAAAACAACATCGTTACTAGATTTCAAATCCTCCGGCAGAGCATTCCAATGACTGCAAGAGAGGTAGATGAAAGAATTAAATGTTGAGCTTTAATGTCGTGGAACTTGTGAGTTCGTTTTGAACCTAGTTTGAATGTGTGCTGTGGTTTTTGTTTATTTATCTATTATAACTTGAGTCTCTCTTGTAGATTTTAGTGGGCATTTAATGGTGCACAAGTGTCATTACTAGCGACACATGATTTTTTCGAAAATATTTATCCACCAATTTGTTTCAATACCTCACATGCATATCTGCAACTCTGCTTCGGGGCCAGTGATTGGACGTTATAATTCTCGCTTGCCTTGTGGTTATATTGACAAATGACAGGCGTTTGGCGTCACAATAACTGTTTTCAAATGAGAGACGTGTCTGAACAAAGACACGCTGCCAATAACCATGAAGCGAAGCTGCAAACATGCATGTAAGGCATAAAAGAAAGTGGTACAAAAATATATACAAGACAGAAACCATATTTTAAACAATGTAGATTTCAAAACATTGTATTGCCTCTCTCATTTTATGATCGGATTATATATAGTTTATGCACACGGTAGCCTTTAACAGTTCGTAGACGGATTATTATTGCCAGTAATGTGTGAATATTGGTTGCAATTCGTATAGCTGTTTGTCCAGCTGTATTTTTCTGAGACCAGACTAGTCTTGCACGAGAAGCTATATAACAAAACCACACACAAATTGACATCATACGTCGCCACTGTCTCGTGTCTGTCTTGTTCAAAAATCTTGCGGAAAACTACTGACCCGTAGCCATGGCCGGGTACCGTAGAGTTGGTTTTTTTTACTTTGGTTTGCGAGGTGCTCGACGGCGTATTAAGACCCAGAGATGGAGGAGAAAGAAGGAAGAATGAGGAAGAGAGTACCAGGACATCCATTGATCAGCGACGACCGCGCGATGGCCCGATATCGCCGGGCACATCACTCAGTGTGCGTGAAGCTCTCTATCGCCCGCCAGATACTGTGTCAGCCGAAAACTGCGGGGTGCTCCCCGGCTCCTTCACTTACCCTCCTAACCACCCCCTGTGCCCTAATACTCTTCCTTCCAGTCTTCCTTCTGTTCCATAAAGCCCCGGCAATGGCCCAGCCACCTTAGCATCAGCATTCGCCCGCCGGCACGTCGCGGCAAATTGCTTGCCAAACACCCCTCCCTCTCTGTCTCTCTCCTAGGGCCGTGAACTGCCACCATCGTCAGGACACCCTGTTATTTCTCTTCCTCCACTCCCCCATTTCCACCTTCTCCGTCGCAATTTTTGGGATAACAGCGTCACCTTTAACTTGCCCCAAGTGAAGGATCACGACACGGGAGTGTGGGACATTACGTAACTCAACAAACGTCAGTTTGAAACTTCCAGGTTTTTGGAAGTCACTGGAGTAAAACAAACAGCAATCGTGCGAGGTGTCGCATCGGTAACACGCTGGAACTCGGGAGGACGCGGGTTCGATCCCCAGTTCCAGCCGTCCTGGATTTGGTTTTTGCAGTAGTATCCCGAAATCGCTCATGCTGATGCTGGGATTGTCCCCCAACAAAGACCACGGCCAGACTCCTCTCCAAGTTCCTCTTCTTGTGTCAAGTTGTCACCGTCTCGAATGAGCTGTCGACGAGACGTCTCCTAATATAAAATAAAATGAACAATTCTAGGTTAACAGTAGGCCACAAGATTCTCGTAGGTAAGGACACATGATTATCGCGGAAAGGGTTTAGTACTACTCTGTTTCAATGATCTCTGTGCATATCTGCAGCTCTGCTTCGTGGTTATTGGCTGCGTATCTTCGTGGAAAGACGTCACTCAATTGATCGATATATAGAGTAGGCATTTACTCCACTAGAATTGTACTTAGAGTAGCATTTTATTTAGCTACGCGTGAAAAGTACAAACTGCAAGAAAAGCACGCATTATGTATGTACAATTGTTCTTCAATTCCTTCTCCGCGCCATAAAACTCATAGTTGGGCCCAAGCCTCGTTCCCAGTGTACGTACCACATAATCTCATGAAGCAGGTTTTGTCGCGAGACGGAGGGAATAGGGCGCCGACAGGACTCGGAATTCATCATAGAGGAGTCGGTCCTGCTCAAACAGCGCAGCGGGGACAATGAAAGCGACCCCAGGCCCGAGCAAGAGACGGCGAGAACTTCTCGCAAACTGCTGGTCGTGACGCCAAACGAGGTTCCTTTCTGCGGGAGGAGGGGTGATGTTTGGAGGGCGAGTCCTCGAGTTCCTCGACAAGGACGTCTCTTCCGGAGCCGCGACCCACTCCACGCGACCAATTACAAATTCATGCGCGCCTTTCACACACGCGGGTGGAGCACCAAGGGGACATCTGTAGTTGTTGAGTGGACGGGGGAAGTGGATGATGAAGAGCGGGGAGGGGAGGTAGATAGAGTGTCCAGGACACGGCAATCAAGGACCACGACGTGTACACAGGAGTCCAGCAGGGAGTCCTCGCCACCAGCCAGTATCTACAACGCAAATCGCAGCAGGACCGCGCCGCTCGTTAGGACGATGACGCTCGTCGACGAAGACTTCCTATTAAACGCATCGCTGAATCCTGCGTTATCGAAGACTTCTGCGGTCTCGCCACCTCCAGAGCAAGGACGTGGCATCCTACGTGTAGAGTCGCGAGTTTGTCGCGAAAATATTTTTGCTCCATTTTGTTACAGTGCCATACATGCACATTGGCAGTTCTACTTCATGGTTATTGGTAGCGTGTCTTTGTTCAGACATATGTCTCATTTGACTGCACCAATCAGAATAATGTTATTGTGACACCATACATAATTACCGCAGTAGAACCCCAAGATATCCACTCACTGACCATGAAGCCACAGAATATTTAGGAATACAGAAGTGGAATAGTCTATAAGACAGCGAACTCAGTCATACACGCCAGCGAAATGTCTTCCCTGGCCAGCAACATGGCGGATATGCCTACGGCCAATCAGTGTGAGGTGGCTGCCCGGCTAGCCGGCAGCCAGGCCAATAGGAAACCTGCCGTAACATGCGGGAATCAAACATACATGTGCCTGGTATCAACATCCTCGGGCAGCCAACGAGCGGTGAATTTCGCCCGTATCAAAAGAGCCGCCATGTAATTTCACGTCTGTATTACTATTTAGTTTGCGTCAGACAACTGAGAGTCAAAAACATCCACTCACTGACCATGGAGAAGAGTTGCAGGTGTGCATATAAGGCATTGATACTAAATGGTGGAAAAAAATTTTCGTGACGAACTTGTGGATCTGTCGATCTGGCATCTTGTAAATAAGGTTCGTATGTCGAGGCAGGAAAATTACGCTAACTTGTATGAAGACTTGCCATACTTTAAACTTGTGTAGAAGTATTAATTGGATCAAAGTTATCAGATACGTGCTACAGAGTCCCCTGAAGGAACACGAAACGGCCGCAGCTCACTTCGCCAAGGACGAGCTCCTGCCATGACCGAGTTGGGTTATTTAGCTCAATGCTCTTCTGGCGACACTGGCCATACCACTGAAAGGGACGTATAGGATAAATAAATTATAATCGCAGATTTGATCAGTTAAGGGAGCGGTTCACCTCAGTTTTCAACATCATTTTTAATTTTTATATTTTTACCAGATATTCTTTTTCTTATTTTTGACATAAATTGTGATTAAATATTAATCTTAGGAAATATTTATATCCCTCATAGTTTTAGCGTAATGAGTCGTAAACTTCAAAATTTGTACTTTACTTTTTTATGTACAGCACTAAAACCAACTGACATACCAAACCGAAAAAATTCGCAATGTATGACAGTTTTGTAGGCTATACTTTTACTTATATAAAAACAAAAATGAAATATTTTCTTATTTAACAAAAAATGCTGAATTTTAAAATGAAAATGTAAAAAATTCAACGATTTTTTAAAAATACAAAAATATATATTTTTTGTTCTTATAGACTATGTGTCAAATCACAGCCTACAATATTGTTATACACTGTGAATTTTTTTCACAAATTATGTCTAAAATAATAAAAAAATATCTGGTACAAATATAAAAATAAAAAAGATGTTAAAACTGAGGTGAACCGCGCCTTTAATTGCACACATCTGCAGCTCTGTTTTGTGGCCAATAATATGGTGCTATTAACACTCGGAGTTATATCTGCTGCTAATCACAGACGTATGGTGTAATAGTAACCTTGTTCTCATTGGTGCAGACAAGTAACTGACGTCTCTACATAAAGATACGCTGCCAATAATCACAAAGCACAGCTGCATATGGGCAAATAAGGCATTGGAACGAAGTGGATCTCGTTGAAAACTGCCGTTCCCTGCAGCATAGGCGATTGTAAAATTTTGAACATTTTTTACGTACAGTGCTCTTGGAAATCAACTTTTATCCGTCTTGGTTCCTTCTTCTGCCTTAATTAGATTGTGTTTCGTATGCAGAGCAGGATAGCGAACAAATTCAAGTTTGATGCTGAATACAATCCTAGCACAGGCATATTAGCTTCGGTTGTGTATTGATCGAGCGTGTTCGCTATCACTGCTGTCATTGGCACGTGTTTTGTGATGGATATTCGCTCACTACGCCGCTGTATCGTTGCAGGCATTTCGCGATGAATTCTGACTTTTGAAGCTGCCTTCGAAAAATCACCCCCGTTACTGGCGACGCTGACTAATCGTGAAATAAAGTTCACTTATTTTGCCAGGCTGAGCTGTACATGTTGATATCAAGAGACTGTGTTTTAGCACTGCTGCTAGTTTCGTTTCATACATTTGTTAAGTTGGAAGGCTTGTTCCTACTTACCCATGGACGTGCCAACTATTCTTCAACTTGGAGGAGGGGTGGCAAATGACTTAAAACATACACACACTCTCTTTCTTTCTCTCTCTTTTATTTTAATTTGACACTTTGGGTGCGATCTTCTGCTACATTTTCCCCTACAAATAAAGCAATGTCATTCCGAACCGTAAATGTTCGAAAATGTGCGAAAAGGAGGGGGCGAGAGACTTAATTTGTCCCCTCAGATTTACTTAAGAGTTAGTCGGCCGTTTTTTTTTTTTTTTTTTTTTTTTTTACGTTTGAGGCACGGAAACGAGGAAGGCGATAAGCCAAATGTAACCCGTGCGTCAAACACCTCAACGCCTCTAGGCGCAGAGAACTAAACTAGCATGCAGTGTTTACGTAGTAACTGTTTTCCAACGCGACTTCAAGCGATGACCCTGTTATTTTATTTGTGGAAAGTACGTGGTAAAGTACAATGCAGGTTTCTATGATTTTGTTCGACGATTACGGTTGATATTTTCTCGGCTCGAGCAACGTGGAAGTCATTTTTAGCACTTTTGAGGAGCTTGATAAGCATGTTTTTAATTAGCTGACGACATGTTTAAAATCATAAGGACTTAATTTGAAGTGTGTTTTCATTTCGTAGATAAACGCATTATAAACATTTTTAGTAACTATACATGAAAAACGACTATACGTACCACGATACAGCACGTCATACGTGCTAGGTCCGCTAACTCTTAAGAGGAAGCGCCCCATCTCTTTCTTCCCATTAACATGGTCGTGCTACTTCAGTTCGTTTTATATACGTGAAGCTACACCCTGATTCGCTAAGCCAACAGAAACATTCTAACACTAATGTTTGGTCTGCAAACAGCTAAGCCTTTATGAGATAGTGTACCGTGCAATCATGTCCCACTAGGAGGCAGTGTCTTCAAGAGTATGCTGGCACATTTAATTTTTGCGACATCCGCCATCTCTATAAATCAGAAAAATTGCAAATTAATTTCAGGACTAGCCCTTACATCAAGAAAATACCATCGTAGCATATTTACAGTATATTTTATATTTAAAAAAAATTCTTCATCTAAAGCTATGGAAAGACTTGGATGTGCCCGGCAAAGAAGGGTAATGTGAAAATATAATTAACACGGAAGATGAATTGTAAGCATATATTATGACAAATCACGAAGTTTTCATTCAAACATTTATGTATGGAACCATTGTTGGTGGAATAGTTTTTGTTGTACATTTAGAAGTTGTGAACAAGCATATATTCCGAGAGTTACAAACAAAACTGAAGTCACAAATCGAACGTCAACATCTTTTGTTCAGCAACTCATTACTTCAATGTGTAGGTGATCTGAAACAGAAAAACAAAGAAGACGAACAAGTGAAAAAGAGGAAAGTTGTACGGTGTGAAAATATGTGATATTTTTAATATTTATGATTCAAATATTCTTCCTCTGAGTAGAAATTTGCTTTTCGAGAAAGTCCTTCAGTTTTATTTTTTTTAATATGAGTAAAACGTTGCTTCTACGGATCTCTGAAGATTGTTAAAGAGGGAACTAACGGAGTAGGAAGGCTCTTTTTATACCAGATTTAGATTTACATTGGACGTGTCTTTTTATTCTAGTGTCATGTTTGTGACATATTTATTTTTTCTGAAAACTGTTATTGTTTTTTTATATGAATGGAAGAAGTCAATAACTCATGTAGGTATTCATTTGCAGGTGACATATTTTTGGAGCCCTAGAAAAGAGGTCTACAAAAGACAGTCTGTTTTTACTATTCATAGTTATCTGATAACGCCTTCTTGCATTCTAAACACTTTTTTTCTGTCATTTGAGTGGCCCCAAAAATGTATGCCATATGCGAGATCTTGAAATGTGTTGGTAAGACGACACATTGCCACACAGTAAAAAAATGGAACATTTACAAGGAAAATCTTGTAAACTAATATCAGAACATTATCAGTCAGGTAATAAATGTGAGATGTCCGAAACCTTTTAAAGGGGTTATAAATATTGTGAACACCTTTATAAACTAGTAAAATAAATGGTAATGAGTAAATTTTTCGATTTTAAACAAAATAAAAATTGAAGACCTTACAAATTTTACAAAACATTTCATAAATTTACAAAAAAATTTTTTGGAAACTAGTTTCCAAAAAAAAATTTGTAACCCTAGAAACAATTGTTGTGAAGTGAACCAAATTTTAGCAGTAAATATACAAATTTTGTTTGTATATTTACATAAATGTTTGTCAATATATACAAATAAATTTTGTAAATATACAAGTTTTTTTGTAAATATTACAAAACATTTTTGTAGTGTTATAAAAATTTTTTTACTGTGCACACTGAAGGTAGCGTCTTTCTACTATATATTGTTACTGCCGTGGTTTATATATATCTAGTAATGACATGTTGATTAAATTTATTCACTTAATGTCTGTAATCAACTAGTTAAATGACAAAAAATGACGTTTGCGCTTTCTCTGCGGGAATGGTGTGGAGTTTGGCAAATATTACACTTCACATACCTGTTTCTACAATTTACTAGGAATCTCTTCGTACATCTGCCAACCTTTGTTAAAATACATTGATTTTCTTTGTAAAATTATTCATTTATAAAGTTACAAGGAATTTCTTTGTAAAAATACTTAACAACATTTTGTAGTCTTTAAAAAATACTAGTTTATGGTAAATGATATAGTTGAATTCAGTTCATGGCCTCTAACATGTATTTATGGAATAAAATTAATATTTAAATAAAAGGCGTAAAAATGTAAATAGAAAGTTTAAATAATTGGATACAATTAGAGATGATGGTATATCGCAAATATGCTCTGTGCCAACATACCCTTGAAAACGCCGTAGTTCCTTGTGATATGTATGATTCGGTGATATAGTCTGACACAACGTAGCAGTCCAATAGCAGGCATTTAATATTACAATAGCGGGATTGTTATTGGTTCAGTCGAATAGGGTAACAACTCCAAGTACGAGCGACAACCAGTAATAATCTGGCAAACTGAACGCAGGTTGAAACACAGCAAACAGTCAAGTTTTCCCGCGATAAATCACCATCTGTAGATGCAATAAAATTTTAGCATTTGTACGTATGTAACTTGAGTTGGACCACTGCCGCTCCAGTGCTGAGATACCAGGTTCACCCAATAACTGAGAGCACGGGACTTGCTGTTCCGTTTTCTTGCAAGATACGTATACTGACAGAGTTCTTCATGGCTCGACTTACACTTTGTGATCACACTGAACTGCAGATATATGATAATTGAACAGACGTTTAAGTGTGGGATGTTCTGTCGTAAGAGGTTGATGATTGGTTAAACATTCGCCTCGAATTCGTAAGGACCCGGATTTGATTCCCAGCCCCGGTTATCCTGATTCCTGTTTTCCAAAGTTAACACATAACTAGGGACTCCTATTTTTCGCGAGAAGAATTTTGCCTCACTTTGTTTCTGTGCATTACGTGCACATATGTAGTTCTGTTCCTTAGTCTGTGATTGGATATCTTAACTCTCAATAGCCTTGGGATTCTACCGGCAAATCATAGACGTGTGGTGTTGCAGGAAACGTTATTGTAATTGGCTCAGTCAAATGGTATACGGCTTTTGACATGGACTCGCTGCCAATAACCATGAAGCAGAACTGCAGATGTGCACGTAAGGCAGTGAAACAAACTGGGGCAAAATTATTTTCACGAAGTGTCCCTACCTATAACACTCCATGCGAATGCTGAAGTTGGTTCTTAATATCTACCCAGGAAAACACCCTTCCTCGTTCCACCATGTAATACATGCTCCAAGGCTGTGAATACGTTGTGAGCGCGTAGAACGCCCCATTAATATATACATATAAATGGAAAACAATTCGTAAAATTTTCCGGTACATAAACAGTAATCGCAAAAGGAATCATCATAAACCCGACTACCCGGCTAGCCTTTACAGTCCTGTATACACTCAGATACTTGTATATTGTATGTTGCTACAGTGAGTGGACAGTTGTATATGTGACAAGGTAGCGTGGTAGTCCGTGAGTGTCTTCATACAGGTCTGCTATTGGTTCACAGTCCTCAAAGGTGTTCAAGTGCGATAAATTCATAATATATTTATATGAAATCACGTTCGTTTGGTACACGATTCTTGTTCGTACAGTTTCCTCTTACGAAACGATTTTAGCTCGCATAGTTTTCTCATAACAGTGCGTCAATGACAAAATTTGCATATTACGCTGCCATGCAAATAGTAAAAACCAATGGACTTACTAAAACGAAATAATTCACAGTGATAAAAACATGCCATGGAGTATGTAACAAAGTATTAAAATGACTTCCAATTTAACTATTCTTGTATTTTAAAAATGTTCTGAATTTTAAAATGTTCTTGTACTTTTGCGTTTTTTTTTTTTATTTAAAATATTACGCGTAGGCTTCTAAGTTTTTGGTTGTGTAGCTCATGGGATGTTAGTTAACAGTGAATTATTTCATTTAAGTAAGTCAATTGGTTTTTACTATTTGCATGGCAGCGTAACATGCAAATTTTGTCTTTGACGCACTTTTATGAGAAAACTATGATAGCTACAATTGTTTCGTAAGAGGAAACTGTACCCACAATTATTGTCTACAAAACTAACAATATTTCATATAAATATAAAATTTTAACTTTATCGCACTGGAACACCCTTGCGGCGGCCGCCTGGTGAGGGGTATGTTTGTGTGTGTGAGGTGCTACGAGCGATGTCGGCCGGCACATGTATTGTGATATCGCCTCTACGACCGAAGTCGTAAACGTGCGCGCGGTGTTGAGTGAAGAGGTTTTGGTCAGCACTCAACATCGAGGTATTCAGCGCTGGTGAGAGGTGGTATGAGGTGAGTATGGAACAGCGCCGGAATGAAGGAGCGGGGGAAACGGCAGATCCCCGAGAATACCCGCCGACCAGCGGCATCGTCCGGCACGATTCCCACAAGCGAAAATCCGGGGACTGACCCCGCCGGGAATCGAACCCGGATCGCCTTGGTGGGAGGTGAGTGATCTAGCCACTGTGCCGATCGCTGTCCGTTTTATCATAACGTATATCTACGAGGAGTCGAACATTTATCCAGTACACCTAGGAAACTGTCCCCTTGACTGTAATACAATTAAAAATATGGCATGAATGTGTACGCAGTTAAATTTAAGTATAACTAAACATAGAGCCACTATTTTGTCGCGAAAAGAATTTTTCCCCACTTTGTTTCAGTGGCTCACTTGCACACAGACAGCTTTGCTTCATGGTCATTGGCAACGTGTCCTTGTTCAGGAATGTCTCTCATTTGATTGCGCCAATAAGAATAAGACAAATGTGACGTAATTAGAGATTACGGTTTATCGCAGGAAAACTTGACTGTTTGCTGGGTTTCAACACACGTTCAGCTTACCAGAAGATTGCTGGCTTTACCTTGTACTTGGAGCTGTTACCTTATTTGACTGAGCCAATAAGAATCCCGCTGTTGTAATATTTGCTGCCTGTTATTGGTCTACAGACAGCTTCGTTGTGCCAGACGTATATCACCAAATCATGTATGTTGTAAGAAATTACAGCGTTTTAAGTGTATGTTGGCATAAAACATTTTTGCGCTAAACCATCATCTCTAGACATAATACGTATGTGACTTGCCAGTAGAAACCCTAGACAAGTACGACTTAAAACATCCAATCACAGACCATGAAGCACAGCTGCAGATGTTCACATTACGCACTGAGACCAATTGGTGCCAAAATCTTTTCGCCATAAAATTGTCTCTGTACTAAAAACTAATTCAAGAAATTTTCTCTGTCCACGCATTTAAGTTGGCAGTGCGATGTTTTCCACGGTGTTAGTCCCGCGGATGGATAGTGAGAAGGAAAGTGGTGTGTCGGGGTCCAGTACAGCTGCCTGTGGCGGTCCCTAGCGGAGAGAGAGAGTGTGCGGTGTACCTGCGGCGTGGCGGTCAAAGCGGGCACCGCACCGTGCAATGGGCCAGCAGGGGGAGGTCTGGCACTGTTGAATGGGGCACGAGGAGGGGAGGGGACCACGCAGTAGCCGTAGTTACAGTATTCAGACAACAATTAGCGAGCGTGCCTGCACCTGACAGTTCGTCCGTAACTATGTGGCCGGCCACCTCCCCCCTCTCTACCTCCCACAACCCCTACGTCACGACAATCTGTTGATTACTGGGCAGGCGCGTGCAAACTTTCTCCCCTGCGCGCCCGGCTTTGATTAACGGCCTGCTGCTGATGGTCGCCGCTTCATTCCCCGTCCCCCGCGAGTGATGCCGCCGTAGCCCGGCGCTTTTGCGGTCCGTCTTTCATTTGCGAGCCCCGCCCCCCCTTTTTTATATCGCCCCGACTGTCGTTTGTTTGTCGATGTACCTCGGTCCGTCCGCGGCACGTTTGCTTTGAGGATGAGCGAGTAGATGCAATCGCTAGTGCCCCCTCCCCTCCCCCTTTTTTCATGCAATCCTACCACTCCTCTTTTTTCACCTTTCGGTTAATGTAAATAGTTCATGATCAGAGAGAGACAGAGAGACAGAGAGAGAATGAGGGAGTGTGTGAAAAAACGCGAAAATTTCTGGCACGATAATGTTTCCTAAAACACTAGCCTTTTAAAACACCATATATATATATATATATATATATATATATATATATATATATATATATATATATATAATGTTTCAAAATACTTTTACACCAAAACAAGGAAAAAGAACTTTTAACTAAACTTTCATTAATAACTCAAAAACTAGGAATTTCCATTCCTACGTTTATAAGGACATTTTTCCTTGTTCTAGTGTAAGGAAAATACCCTCCAAGTTGGTAGAAGTATTTCTGAAATACTCTGTATATATCATTGATATTATAATACATATATTATATATGTCTGTATGTTTGTTTGTAACGTATGCATTGTAATAGTATTGCAGTATGTATGAATTATATTAATATTATTGCCCCACGGACACCTCAAGATAGTGAATTATGAATTATGTAATGTAAACAGTAACTCTGGATAAAATATGTGATGAAGGCATTTAACAGCTAGCGTACTCAATAACAGTGACATATAATTAACTGTCTTAGCTCAGTGCAAAGAGCGCGCGCAATATGCTCGTATGATGTCATAGCAATTCCCATCGCAAAGTCTTGCACGGGATACGAACCCGTAACCCCACCCCTTCCACGCCACAAACTTTACACAATACCTGAGTGAATGTTAAAAGCAGGCCGTGATAAATCTTTCGTATGTACAGGCTAAAGTCCAAAGAGGTTTTATTTATGAGTAGGTTGGCAAATAGAAACGACTGGACTGTTGAATTATTTCTCCATGATCATTCTCTTTTTTCGGGAGACTGTAACATTTTACTGCTTTTCACCTACTTAATTTTAGAATTTCATAATAACCTAAATTTGGTTTGTAGATATTTACATAAGCTTAATTCTCATCAAAAAATCATCTCGATATCTCAACGGGTATAAGCGGTACAGATGATTTATTTGAAGACACACGTACTTTTTTTTTTAACAGCTTTCAAGACGAATTTTAAAAAATCCAGAAATTTTTTTTATATTTACGTAAGATATATTTTAAAGCAAATACCATTTCAATATTTCCTCTGGTTTAGGAGATAAGTGGGAATTATTAAAAACAAGTATTATTTTTAAAAGCTTTCAAGGACGAATTTCGAAAAATCCTGAAAATACTATTTAGATATTTACTTAAGCATCATTTTTAAGAAAAAATCACCTAACTATCTGAAATGGTTTAGGAGAAATCACGGATTAATGAAAACACATTTTAAGATTTAACCCCCTTAATTTTCGAATTTCACAAAATCTAAAAATAATAAGTATGCATTTCTTTGGGCAATATTATGAAGTTAAAAAATGTACGATACCATTCCCGGTTAATGAGATATCAAGGATTCTTTTAAAACACATTTCATCCTTTTTCACCCCCTTAATTATCGAATTTCGAAAAATCCTTTCTTAGTGGGTGCCTACGGGGCAAGTGGAAGCTTCCCTCAAAATTTCATGGTACTAGGTCCAGCGGTTTGGGCTGTGCGTTGATGAGTGAGTGAGTGTGTCAGGACACTTCATTTTATATATCAAGATTAATACATTTAATATTTATTTTTTAGCTTCAATCCAAGACACTAATTAACTAATTTAGTTTATTAATATGTATTTTTTGATTAGGAAATCTCTCACTTATTTTATTTGTATCCTGCTAACTCGTTTTTAATGTGATATTTTTACTGATATCAGCTGATTTCAGTACGGTTATGTCCCGGAATAAATAAATAGTAACGGAAGCGACGAAACGTGATTTTTATCGTATTCGCTTTCTCTTTGAATTGCTTAGGTATTGGAAAATCACCAATAATTCTCTCTTTCTCCCTTGACTCTCGTGATGGAAGTACATACGGTGATCCCGTTGATAACCAGGGATTGTATCTGCCGCCAACGTAATAGTAGAACACAACAGGGAGGGTGTTTTAGACTAAAAACAGAAGTGAAATTCATAACCATTTTAAGAATAATATTTATATAATTATATATATTTTTAAGTGAGCCTCAATACTTCGTGGGACTCCATTTGTAAGACGCTCATATAATTGAACTTTGTTTAATTGACTGCAAAATTCATGAACTTGATCAGCATGAACATCGTAGGGAAGCATAAGCTATTTGTTAATTTAAGAAGGTTCAGTAAATTAATAGTAAGTTATTTCAAGTCGTCTTGTGTCACGGACATAATCATATAAAATTTTTGTGTCAATCTTCCAATCCAGTGGTATTAGTGTATAGATACTGACTCTTTTCCGACTGAACTTTGCTAACCGAGGAACTCTAAAAATGTAATACTAAAGTTTCGAACCCAAGTGTATGTGTGTATATATATGTATGTATATATATACACACACATATAACGAAGTGTCCTGACACACTCACTCACTCACTCACTCACTCACTCACTCACTCACTCATCAACGCACAGCCCAAACCGCTGGACCTAGAACCATGACATTTTGAGGGAAGCTTCCACTTGCCCTGTAGGCACCCACTAAGAACGGATTTTTCGAAATTCGATAATCAAGGGGTGAAATGTGTTTTCAAAGAGTCCCTGATATTTAACTAACCGGGAAAACTATCATAATTTTTTCCTTCATAAAATTGCCTAAAGAAATGCATATTTGCGAATATTTCGATTTTACGAAATTCGAAATTTAAGGGGGTGAAAAGCCGTAAAATGTGTTTTTTTACTATTCTGTGATTTGTCCTTAACCATGTCAGATAGTTAGGTTATTTTTTCTAAAAATTATACTTAAGTAAATATCTAAATACCACTTTTAGAATTTTTTTGAAATTCGCCCTTGATAGTTCTTAAAATAATATAACGTATTTTTATTAATCCCATTTATCTCCTAAACCAGTGGAAATATTGAAATGGTTTTTGCTTTAAAATATATATTACGTAAATATAAAAAAAAGTAACTTCAGGATTTTTCGAAATTCGTTCTTGAAAGCTGTTAAAAAATTACATGTTTTCATCTGTACCGCTTATACCCGTTGAGATATCGAGATGATTTTTTGATAAGAATGAAGTTTATGTAAATATCTACAAATCTAATTCAGGATTTTATGAAATACGAAAATTAAGGATGTGAAAAGCAGAAAATGTTCAGTCTCCAGAAAGAAGAGAATGACCACGGAGAAATAATTCAACAGTTGCTTCTTGTTGCCAACCTACTCATAAATAAAACCTCTTTGGACTTTAGCTTGTACCACGGTCGTAGAAGAACAGGTCTGGACACTCGCCTATCTAACAATGTATTTTGCTTGACCCCCTTGTTGTTTGGCTGTAGTTCGTCAAGTTACCGAGAATGTCGTACTTTTTGGCGCTGTTTTCCGGGCGGTCGGACTCAAACTCCGTCCACTTTTTTTCCATTGTTAAATTTATAAAGTAAATAAAGATTGCTGGAG
>PNEQ01061091.1:5997-33116 GCA_003012365.1 Medauroidea extradentata | reverse complement strand
AATCACAAGAGTGTCGCTCACCCCCCACCCCTCACCATTTCCCAAACACGAACTCACCCAGACACGCCCTGGGGTTTTAATCAACTTGAATTACTCGAGTTACCGAACGCGTGCACGTCGGTCCTGGCAGGGGTGTACGCCGAACATGATTCTACGTCTTTGAGATTCGTTTCACTCATTCCGCATATTCGTAAGCCACACGGTAAATACTTATTATAAGGGGAAGGAAAATTTCGCGAAATCAGTGACTCGAATGTTAATATCCACTGTCCTAATGCATACTCAGCCCCCGCATATTAGGTCATTGTCTATGTTTAGAGATGAGCGATGGTATATAGCGAAAATATTTTGTGCTATCATACCTTTGAAAACACTGTACTTTCTTGCAACATGTACGACTGGGCGATACAAGTCTGCCACAACGTAGCTGTCTACAGACCAATTACAGACATCAAATACTATAATACCGGGATTCTTATTGTCTCAATCAAATAAAAAATAATTACAGCTGAGACAAACTCACAAAAAAAAATTTATTTAGCTTTGCTAATTACTTTTTTTCTTTGAGATATATTTTATATATTTATTGCAAAAAATAGTACTTTTGCTGAACATGAAGCCGGTCTTAATATTACTAGCTTTAAAAAAATTTTTGCTCGTTTGTGTAGTAAACGTCTTCATAAATAGAATGCATGAAAAATCGTTTTCTTCATCAGAGAAATAACACTTAATTCAACAAAAATACCACTTACACATTTCAGCCTGAGAATTACAGTAGATTGCAATTGGATCCTAAACTTGAAAGGAAACGAGTATCATCTTCATTGTAAATGAGCACAAAACTCGTTTTGAAGACTATGTGAACCCACAGCAATTAGTTTCAGCGTCCGAGCAAAGATCGGCTACATATTTCACGTAAGGTCATAATCGTCACGAAATTTCTGTGTAACGCCGTCCCTTTGCGTATCTCGCGCAGTGGCGCTAGCCAATAGCAATAAGGCTGCCCCGTAGCCATCTGCCCTCTAGAGATGACGTCAGCGGTACGACGGCCGTTAACTGGCCAGCCCAGCTGTGCTTATAGACAGTATAGTTTTTTTTTTTGCGGATCTGACTAACGGAGTATCGTCGCGTTAGAATTTGACGGGGGTAGGAGTTAAGGGTTGGAGAGGGTAGGAATGTTATCGCAAGATGTCGTCCTGGAGAGCCTCAGACACGTTTTATCTGCGAGATAAATCAGGGAGCTTATTTCAGATATGAACTGGGGAGGGTGGGGAAGGGGGGTGTCGGCGAGGCTGGAGCGAAGCAGAGCGGTTGTGGAGGGGTGCAGGGGGTGGTGGGTAGTCGTGGGAACGGGGGGACATTTATTTTAACACACTCGCCAGAGAATTATGAAGCCAATTTCGCAACATATTCGCCCCCGCGTGGAAGACTTCTGGACTGTTTCCAAGCCCTCGTCGTGGTTCATTCCCGCGCTGACCGGAGTCTATGGAGAGGGGAGAGGGAGGGTGCTTGACAAGAACACCCACGCTGGGATCAACAACCCACTAAGTCACAAGAAAACATTCCTTCTCGCTAGGATTTGAAACAGTGCGTGTCTTGAGGTCCGGGGATCAGCCGCATCATCCCAGTATTCGCTTGGAGTGATTTCTGCAAACCCTGGTCAACCAAAATCGGGATGGCCGGAGCCGGAGATCGAACCCGGATCATTCAGAATGTGAGGCGAGTGTTTTACCACTGCTCCATCGCGCGCGTTAAGGTGCCCGCCTAGTGGTGTACAGGATTTCGGTCGTTAGCAGATTATTCGAAAACTGCTCATTGAATATGAGCGATGTCTGATTACGAATAGCTAAATGATGGTTCATCGCGGGAAAACTTGACTGTTTGCTGGGTATCAAAGCATGTTCAGCTTACCAGAAGATTACTGGCTTTACCTTGTACAGGGATATGTTGCCCTATTCGGCTGAGCCAATAAGAATCCAGCTATTGTAATATTTGATACCTGTTATTGGCCTGCAGACAGCTACTTTGTGTCAGATGTATATAACCCTATCATATATGTTGAAAAAAACTGCAGTGTTTTCAAGGGTATGTTGGCACAAAACATTTTCGCGATGAACCATCGTTAGAGGTACATCAATTTCGCGGATTCATCTGACAGTAGCCTAGATTGCTCAGTCCTGTACACGCTTTGGATACAGTCGTTTATTCATTGGCTTACAACATTACAAGCGATGGCTCTATGAATAATTTCCTTATTTACTACTGGCTTACAGTAGTCAAAAGCGTTTCGTGACAGCCGCCAGCTAATCACACACGTGATTATGAAGTATATATATTTTTGGCGTTCAACCTGACCTAGAATGTATTTGCGAAATTGGTCTAACCATCGTTTCTACGTATAGCATTTAAAAGGAAGGTGAATCCCCTGAAAAATTTTAATAGTTTTAATCATTTTAAATTTGTGTTAGACAAATTTTGTTTTATAGACATATATTAATACAATTTTTAAAGCAATGAAAATTTTCTAGCTTTCGTAGTTTCTGTATAGTAGCAGGTCAAAGCTCAAATCTGCATAAAACGATTTTGTACAAGGAAGGAAAACGAACTGACTTACACAAATGAAATAATTCACAGTCAAGAACAGTGTCGCGGGCTACTTCAAAGTATGTACAAAAACCGTGTTAATTATATGCTCTATCTTAAACAAATTGCTGAATTTAATATAAAAATTTGCCAATTCTCGGCATTTTTTTAAAAAAATACAAAAAATTTTAATGCGAGGTTTTTGTACATACCCTGACGTAGCCCGCGACACTTTTCTTAAATGTGAATTATTTCATTTCTGTAAGTCCGTTGGTTTCTGTTTCTTGTATAAAACAGTTTTATGCAAATTCTGACTTTGACGCGCCATTACACAAAAATTATGAAAGCTAGAGAAAAATATCGTTACTACAAAAACAGTCACGGTACATGCCTAGAAAACTAACCATATCTCTTACAAATATAACAATTATTAAAATTATTAAAATTTTCCGTGAACTCCCTGAGTTGGTAGACTCTAGTTTTTTTTACACTTGAGGCGCGGAAACGGAGAAGGCGATAAGTCGAACAGAACACGTCCATCAAATACCTCGTCGCTTCTAGGCGCGAATGACTAAACTAGTGCACTGCGTTTTCGTAGAATAGGACTTCGCGATGGCCCTGGTTTTTTATTTGTGGAAAGTAGGTAAAGTCCAATGCAGGTTTCTATGATTTGGTTTCCCGATGACAGCTGATATCTTCTCAGCTTCAGCAACGTGAAAAAGTTATTTTTAGCACATTCGTGGAGCTTGGAAATCATGGTCTTAATTAGCTGACGGCATTTTTAAAATAATAGTCACACAGTTTGAAGCGTGTCTTCTCTTCATAGATAAACGCACTGGAAACATTTTTAATAGTTATACAAGTAAAACAGTTTCCGTACGACGCTACAGTACGTCTGACGCGCCAGGCCCACAATACCTTAAAGAACTTTACACGTGCGCATGTCCTTGCAAGTTCGCCACTGATCATTAAAGCATATTTAAGGCCACGCTCTTCCATTTAATTCAAACACTTGCAAATAACTCAAATGTTTTTTAACCAAATGCTTTGAAAAATTTGAGACTGTGTACAGTCATACAATACACAATTTTGGAAGAGCGTTTTTTTTTAATAATGTAATGTTTGTTAGCAAAAAAATTATTTTGCTTCATTTCGGTTTATTTTGCCAACAAAATATGCGATATTCAGGGGCAAAAATCTAAAAATCCGTTTGGTGTATTGCAACAGGAAAATTCATATACAAGCAGAGACGGAAAAAATTCGCGGGATCACTGACCACTGACATGTAGGCAGCCTCCAAGAATAACTGTATAACGTAAAACGGGGTGAGATTGTGCCAACATTATGCTACATTAAATAATAGCATATTATTTTTTTTATTCTTGTGTTCTTTTTCAAACTTGATTCATTCTTCAGGACTAAGCCCATGTACTTACCTTTGTTTAATATATGTAGACAAACATATACAATTAGACTGTCACAATCTCGCCCCGTTTTACTGTATATTCAAGCAAACAACATCTATTTATTAGCTGCTCGCTGATACAGTGATATGAAGCACGTTAAGGTATATTGTTGTTATTGGCTCAGAGACTTCCAGGAAGTGTCAAATAAGTCAAAGGTCAGTTGCACAACTGACACGAACGTAGACCCCTACAGTTGCTGAAACTCTAACTTGTGTGTAAAAGAAAACGCGAATTTTTCAGGTCCCTATATATAAGTGTTAAAACTGCAAGAATGAATGTTTGATGTGTGAACTAATTAGCGTTAAAAAAATATATTTTTGAAAACCATTGCAAAACTAAAGAGCGAGCCCTTAAGAGGGCGTGGTTCATAATTCAACGCTAAAAGCATTAATCTACAACTGTACGTTTCTTGAAGCCAATTTGCGAAAATTAAACAATAGCAATCCTAGACAATAATTTTAGCCAACGTTTTAAACTAAATTGTTTCCAGTGTTACGAACTTCTGAAGCACAATCTCTGACGCCGGAACCTTGTGCATTTAACTGCGACGCAAGAGATCACGCGTAACGAATTAGTAATTATGGATAAATATTTACTCATGAAGTTGGCAAATACCGTTATCTAGGATTGCCATTGAGTATTTTATCCACATTGGCTTCGAAAAAAGCGTAGGAATCAGTTGATATTTTCAGCGTTTATTTAATTACCATGCACTGTTAATGGAAGTTTTTGCTGTCTTTATTTAAGTGTGAAAATGTTGATCCAGAATTGTTTAAAAAGTATAGGTGTGTACAATACACCGTTCTGATTAATAGTACGCAATACAATGGCATGGTCGTCCCTGAATATGTCACCGAGACGAGTTGTCGGCGCAAAGACTTGACGTCAGTTCAGTGACTTGCCCCTAGAGGCTAGGGTGAGGTGTGATGTGTGTGCTGAATCGCCCTTATAGCTTCCACATTTCTAGGCCTGGAACGCGCAACAAACATTCACCCAGGCAGCCACCTTAAAGTAATAAACTCAAAATAACTATTTTATAAAGAACGTCTTTACGATCTATAGCCGTCTTACAATTTAAAATGTGCTATTATAAAGTGTATACTTACAGCCTAACAAAAGCATGTCTTGTTGTTCACATGCCGACTAGTGATGACACCTCCTGGAATATAGCCCAGTCGCATGGCGAGGGCCGGGGGGGGGGGGAATTGTCTGCCCAAAACACTACCGCTCTCTGTGGGAAGGTTTTATAGCTAGAGAACCGGAAATTTCGCTGATTCATTTAAGTCATGTTCGTGTGAGTTGCTTTCGCCATTGGGCCACTGGTTTCAAACTCTTTGAGGAATATACCAGAATGTATCTCGAGAAGAACGTTAATGAAATTTTCTTTCTCCACGAAAAAATATCTTGTTAAGAGTACAGTGTCACCGTCTCGCCAGTGTTCACCATTATCGTGAAAAAAAAAATAACTATACTAATACGTGAACTATGATTTATTGTAGACAAAACTAAAAGTAATTTTACTGCGGAAATTACCATTATTTTCTTTTAAAAATCACGTTGTCTGAGTTGAGGTTATTTGATTGGAACACTGATGCATATGCACTTAATTGTATTTAAGGATACCAATAATGAATGGTGTACAGTACAGTGGACGTATCAGACGTAGTGTGGACCAATAAGACGCTGTATAGTGAGTACCATGGAGGCCAATATTACTGCCATATCTACAGTGTGTGTATAGGCGACTAACTTCTATCCTATTTTTAGCTCCTGAAAACGTGTGCTGTCCATGAAGTGTTAAACTTGTCCTTTATAACTGTGGAACAATAGTATACCTGCATGAAAACACTCACTAACTCCCGCGCTACCTTGTCACATGTCCACTAATTGGAGCAAGACAATGTACATGTAAGTTATTTATGAACGATTCTTGCAACATGGAGAAAATGTTACAAACTAATGAAGTATTTTGGACATACGCCATTGTCTTCCTGCGACAGAACAAAATTAGAACGTTGTGTTCGTCTGTGTTTTCACTGTCTTACTGTCCACAGTTGCTGTGCTGTTTGTTTTCGTTCGCTTTCCCCAAGGTGTCAGTTTTCCAGCTGTGTCGTCTACGTTCAGTTTCTTGTCATACGTTTGGTTTTGTCTGTTTGTTGTAATTTTATTATACCTGTTGTTTTCGTGCTTACTGGCGAAATACCTTGGTGGAATAATCTGAGATATTTATTTAGATTTTCCTTGTTTTCTTTGTTTCTGGTGCTTGTGTGTTCATGGTTGTTGGCAGCATATCTATGTTCAGACACAGAATATTTAGGAATACAGAAGTGAACTAGACGGTAGGACAACGAACACAGTCACACACGCCAGTAACATAGCGGAGACGCCTACCGCCAATCAGCGTGAGGCAGCTGCGCTGCTAGTCAGCAGCCAGGCCAAAAGGAAACCTGCAGTAACATGCAGGAACCAAACATACACGGGGCTGGCATCAACAACCTCGGGCAGCCAATAAGCGGCGTAGTTTGCCCGTATCAGATGAGCCGCCATGTCATTTAACTTCTGTATTACTATCTAGTCTGTGCCTCAGACGCGTCTCTCAATTGACTGCACCAATCAGAATATGGATATTGTGGCACTATACCTCTATAACATACCATTAGAACCCTAGGACAAGTGAGAGTTAAAACAGCCAATCACTGACCACAAAGCAGAGCTACAGGTCTGCACATTAGTCATTGAAACAAACTGGTGCAGAAATCAATTCGACACAAACTCATGGCTCTATTAATACATAAATGAAAATGTTCTCTTCTGCAAAGAAAGTACTTCCTCAGTATAATAATCGCTGCTGGTTAGATCCAGAATTTTTTTCTCCCATTTATTTTATCGCACCGAGGCGTGGGACAAGAGAGTAATACATTTATTCTACACTGGTAAAACACTAACGTTGCTGCAACCAAACTTTCACCAATATTACGCTACTTTGAACGTTTATTTTTTCAGTTAAATCGATACTATTGTGACCACCTTAACAATGTCCCAAGTTTACAAAGCATTACATCAATTTAGCATACAAGGCATTTTGAATGGTTTTGGTAACACGTACACTAAGCTAAAACGAAACACTAATATTATGTATGCATTAAGTAATATTATTCCAGAAGTAACCTTGTGTTCAATTAATATTTAAACGTTTAATTGCATGTTCCGTTTGCAGCAACATTAACTACAAACGGTTCGCAAATAACAAGAACGAATGTACTGCCAACAGTAACACATTTAACACAGCATGATCTTTTTTTTCTGTTTATTATATACGTCAAAACGGTCATAATTTTATTGCTTTGCCGGAACGCTTTTATGTGTAGAGTGTCGTGTTGTCGTTCTAAGTAATGTCGCTTGCAGAATCTTCATCACAAAAACGAGAAGAAAGGCAAAGCTGATGAGAAACATCTCCTCCCTCTTAAAAAGTACTCAAGATGCCATCGACGTTACATGATACAATGTTAATGAACATTTAAACAGGCTCACAAAAGCTCGTGTGAAGTGTGGCACATTGTCGTAACGGACTTGGAACACCAAGTAGAACACTCGAAACTTTCTGCCTTTTAAAAAATAAAAACGGTTGACAGTTACTGCGTAACTCTCCTTAAGAGGCGAATTTGTATTCTGCGACGGTCCGCGCCATCTTAGCTGTTTTTGTCGCTCGCGGTGACATTATAATATAACGACTGTCTGTATGGCGCCTTCATGAACGATAGTGGAGTGCGAAAATGGCCGCCATTTTGAGGTTATGTTCTGCAAGCATACTCAGGAAACAGACGAGACAGAGAAAGAGCAAGAGCGTGGATATAAAGACACAGCTTATTACTGTAAGAAGCTCCTGATGAGGAAAATTTGGGCCATAATTTGTTTCGACAAAAAGTGTCTAGCGTACTGTGCTATGCATGTAACAGCTGACACAGTTCCCTTCTATGGTAATCAAGCACAACCCACAAATATTAACAAGTATGTACGGGTTTTTGCTGTTTAGGTTGTTATCATGAAAATAAGCTGAAACTATCATAACAAAAACCCATGGAGTAGACAGCTAACTCGATTTTAAATCTCTTAAATTGCCAGGAACAAAAAGCAACGCTATATAAGCAACGTCATCTGAAATCTCCAGGTTTTTCTAAGTCAAAAAGAAGGGAGAAGGGGGAGCCATTGCAACCATAACACTGGCTCTTTACTTTTGTTTGAAAAACTGTGATATAATTTTGCTAAAAACTGTGGCAATTATTTAGTTACTTTTCTTTTAAAATTCGTTTCATAGTATTTATAATTTACAGTACCGCCGATATTTCTACACCGTATTTTGACACTGACACTTATTAATGTAAACTTTGCCCAATGGACTATTTAACAAATGTTTGTGTTACACCGCTATCACGAGTTAAAGATTAGGGCCGCAGTTGAATAAATTTCCACGTTAAAAACACTTTTTTTTCATGTCACCAGTTGTATGGCTATAATTAAAAAGTTACTTAAAAATTAATCATTCGGAAAAACCTTTGACGGAAATATTTCATTAGTGGGGGAACAAAATTGAGTTTGCCATTTAATTATTTCAGCGGTATTAATTATTGTAAATTAAATTTTTTAATACAAGCGTTTAGATAAACAAAATTTAAAATATGAAAATAGACTACTGTAATTTATGGGAAAAATTTAATGAAAATAATGTATCCTTCTTAGGTAGAGCCAGTGGTTTTTGGTGAAAAGAATTACGCAATATGTTGTTTCAAATCCTCTGGTGCACATCTGCAGCTCTACTTCATGGTCAGTGATTGGCTGTTCTTAACTCTGGGTCTATCCGCAAATCACAGACGTGTGTTGTCGCACTAATCCTATTCTCATTGGCGCAATTGAATGAGTGACGCCTCTTCACAAATACACTCTGCCAATACACGAAGTAGAGGTTCAGATGTGACCGTAATGCAGTGATTCAAAATGTTGCATAATTCCTTTCACCACAAATCACAGGCTCTATTTATAGTTTGACGTGAACCTAGATATTTTCACCTCAAACTAAAAATGTTTTAACCGCGTGCTGATGCTTTTGAAACAGTCTCGAAAAATATTCAATTTACGGTGAATATCTAGAGGCTGGTAGTTTTCGCGAAAATATTTTTGCATGCAATTCTGCTTCGTGGCACGGTCGTAGAAGAACAGGTCTGGACACTCGCCTATCTAACAATGTATTTTGCTTGACCCCCTTGTTGTTTGACTGTAGTTCGTCAAGTTACCGAGAATATTGTGTTTTATTGACGCTTCAGTTGGGCAGTCGGACAAAAACTCCGCCCACTTTTTTCTATTGTTAAATTTATAAAGTAAATAAAGATTGCTGTAGCCTTTTCTTAAATTTGTGAGCGAAGGAAGTATTTCATAAATTGATAAAAAATACGTTTTGATAAATTGTTTATCTTAGCGGAAAGGAAGTGGGCGGAGATTGAGTCCGACCGCCCTAACATCAGCGCCAATAAAACACAATATTCTCGGTAACTTGGTGAACTGCAGCCAAACAACAAGGGGGTCAAGTTTCCAGGCGAGTGTCCAGACCTGTTCTTCTACGACCGTGGTGCGTGGTCATATGCTGTGTTTATATGTTCAGAGTCGTATTTTATTTGACTGTGGCCATCAGAAACAAAGTTAACTGCGACACCACACGTCTGAGGTTTGCGGATGTAGCCTCCGCGCGCTGGGAGTTAAAACATCCAATCACTGACCACGAAGCGCAGCTGCAGATGTGCACGTAAGGTGCTGAAACACAGTGGAACATATATATTTCCTCTAACACTTCCGATCCTTAAGAATATTGGCCGTTCGGAATAAAGTGAACACTAATTATTTAACACTTGAAAAATATCACTAGCGGTTACTTCATATAATTCAACATTACCGATAGTCACTTTACTGCTTGTATGGTTGGCAATCAAATAACACAACATAGTTCCGTATTTATTCGTATTTAAATACAACAATACTGAAACAAAATCAACCGACAGCGATATAGTTTTATTTTATATAATTAATAAACTTTTTTTATCTAACTATATAAAATGTACCTATCGACAGAACAATTTATCTTACACGCACAAACATAAAGTGACGTATCCCAGGAGTTTAGACTTTTCCCATCATTAGCTGCTACACGCGGAAAGATACGAATTGGCTGGAAATAGATCTTTAGCAGGGCTTTGTCGAGTGCTCACTTTATTCCGAACTGCCTATATCGTGTAAGTAGAAAATATGAACGTTTACGAAGGGTGAATTCAAATAAAAAATTATCCCTCGCAAAGAAATTTACTTGCAGTAAATTCCAAATGATAAGATACCTGCAAATTTCAGTTGCATACAACCACACTCCGTGGTGTTGTTTACCTCAGCGAGTTACAAGTAATCATATTTAGAATAAACATATCAACGCGCATTACGTTTGTACATCTATGGAAATAAAACACATTTCAAATAATGTTTCTAACAGTTTAAAAATTACGATCGCTTATTGGAAACACGATTTTCAAGACTCTCAAAATTGTATAAAAAAACTGCTTTTTTAAATTGCCGTATCTAAAGGCCCGGTCACACTGTCCAATATTTCCATACAATCGCCTCCAACATATTAGGTAAAATAAAGTTGGACGTAAATGACGTCATAAAAACGTCACTACAGTGGCCATGTTTATTGGAAGAGGTTTGAAGACTTCAGTTTCCATTAAAATATTTGCGAAGTGGACGGGTTCGAAAATATGTTGTGTATGGTTTGTAATCCCAGTCAATCAGAATCGTGCATCACGAAAACAAATACACTGTACCTGTTACCGACATTAATATGAAACTGGCAGTGGCGAACATGTGGGAGAGGAAAGTTTTAGGAAAAGACAAAGAAATCCATTGTAATTTTAATTAATCGAAGAGTTGGATATTTACCTTAAAGATATACTAATATTTGAAATGTAGACTTACTGAGTTCGTGCAATTTTGATTAAATGACATAAATCTACAAATTAAAAATATAAAATATTATTATTTGAAATATTGTAGAAAAATGACACATATTGTTATTTTAGAAGTTTTCTGCTAATCAAATTATTTTGCATTATGTACATACTGAATGCTCTTAAATTGAAATAATGTTTACCAAACTTTTACATTTATTCTAAAACATAACGAAACATATAGGTTACGAGCTCCAACAAAATTTGACAGTGCGACATTTTTTCAAACATATTTGTTAATAACCGGCCAACTTTATGTGCCGGAAAAATTTGATGACTACATTTCATCCCGTATTCGCTTTCCAACTTTATCGTAAAACATAGTTGGAGACAAAAATTTGACAGTGTGACAGGGCCTTAAGAAAATTCCAACCGGCTTCGAAAAACGCAATAAAAGAAATAGGCGCTGGAATTTGAACCATAAGTATCGCAAATAAAACAATACGGTCACAGTTTAAAGTCCCATAGGAAAATGAATAATAGTAAAGCTCTGCGCGCCAGTTGCTGTGTTTGCGTGTAGAGGCGATATTGCATTACATAGGCCGACAGGCGTCACTCTTAACGCTCCATCGGTTTGTGCCTCACATACACCAACGCAGCCTACCTAGACAAGAATCTTAAGGACGCGGTCTAGCGCATTTTTCATCACCATTTTTTTTTATTTTTATTTGTACCAGCTATAATTTTTTCTTATTTTAGACACAAAATGTGACTAAATTTGGTTCTTATGAATTTTTTTTTTTTATCTCTCATAGTTTTCGCGTAATGGCATATTAAATTCATATTTTACACGTTTCCGTTTTATGAACGACACTATAAACCAACGAGCATGGAGGGTGGCTTTCCACAACATCTTGTACCTTCGTGCACTCGTATATATGCTTAGCACTCATATACGTCGGTGTGGTAAATTTGCAGGAATATTCTTACATTGCTGTATTTAAAAAAATTCTTATTTTAATTTTGGTTTTCTTTTAACACCTTCTGAGATTTGTCCGAGATATCTAGTGTGGTAAATCAGTCCCAAAAAATAGATTAAAATATTTGAGAAATTTACAAAAAAATATATACTTTATATGATAGTTTTTTTAATGCTTAAAAGAGATATTTATGGTTTAATGTGTTTAAATATATTATATATTTTTTCGCAGAAAACAGTAAAATAGCTGAACGCTGGAGGCGTTGATGTGTAAAGACATAAAGTTATGGAAGTGTTTCGTTCAAAGCAGAAGACGCGCGACGTACAAAATTGTTGGCGTACGAGGAATTCTTCAAGCCGCTCTTCTGACTATTGAGTCCTGTAGTCAAGCACTCCTTTCAGCAGTGAGTACTTCCGAGTAATATTTTCTCTCTACTCCAGGATTAAGTAAGCTCCATTGCCGACTTATCCCCTCCCCCGTACGGACGGAAACCTCCCTTTTTATTGGAGGGCATGAGGTGCGAAGGTCCCCTCCCAGCGTGACGGAGCCGGCTTAAGTGAACATGGACCGTTCATCTTGGCGCTAATTAACTCTCTAGTGAGAGAGAGAGCATCGCTGAATTCACTGTCCTCGGGGGAACGGCACCGTGACGTCACTACCCTCCAGTTTGCTCACAATTAGCGAGAACCTGCGTCCACCTGCTTCCCCCGCGCGCATGCGCACCGGCCCTCTGTTCTTCCGCACTGCGTAAGTCTAATTCTACGGTCATTTCTACCTATACGTCTACAACTTCTTAGAGCCTTGCCCACGGTCTATGAAGGTAAGGTACTGACACTGAGGAACAAAATGTGACGCCTGTTTTGTCGCAGCATTAGTAGTGAGCGAAAGATGTTGGTCAGCGCTTACCATCGAGATCTTCAGCGCTGCTGAGGGGTGACATGAAATGAGTATGGTGCGGCGCCGGAATGACGGGGCGGGGGAAACGGGAGATCCCAGAGAAAATCCGCCGGCCAACGGCATCGTCCGACGCTGTTCCCACATACGAAAATCCGGGGACCGACCCCGCCGGGAATCGAACCCGGATCGATTTGGTGGGCTCCAGCATTAGTAGTCCTTTACGGGAAGATTTGTCTTGTTTTGTTTTTGGCTTAGCAAGATTACACAGCTTAAAATGTGTAGTCGTTATTGGAATTGCCTGTATTATAGAAGAAACAAATTTAAAATCCAGGTAATGTATATGCATTTTCAACCATAAAATTTAGCTTTCAATCGTTTTCATGCAGACACACATTGCAACGATTCTAAAATTACGTAGGCAGAAAAGAATATATTTTGTTCGATGTATTTACTGAAACAATAATGCATGATTTTTTTCAGCCGACTTATAAAAACAGTTCCTCACACATTCCAATGAATTTATGGATACTAGACATGTATCTACAATATCAGGCTACCGTATTAACATAATTTTAATTTTACACAAATTATTTTAAAAATTGTAACATCGCCAGATGTAAACAAGGAAATTCTTCCATTAAATGATTCTCCCCTTGAAAATTTTAGTTTTTAAGGTGCAAATTAGGGCTATTTAAGTCTTGGTTTCAGTCGCAATATTGAGTGTTATTAATTTTCGCTTTTTCGGAATTCTAAGAAGAAAAATGCTAAAAATGCTATTATACCTCATATTCTTATTTCATTTCGCTACAGTACAGACCTTGCGATCTACCTGTTAAGATACAATTACGCCGCAATGAGTGTGGTAATTTTTTTTATATTCATAAATTGCCGTGCAAATTGCGACCTGACTATACATTACTAGCTCTATTGACATGCTTGTGTTGTAGCTCAAGGTAAATAGAATTTGCGATATAGTCACCGATTTAACATTTTTATTCTCAGAATTCCAAAATATAGAAAATAATAAAATTCAATATTGCGACTGTCGTTTCCTTAACAAAAATAAATAATACACTAATTTAAAAATTTGTAATATGTATAACTTATACATGAAAGTTCAAAGGGAGGGGGAGCCGGGTCCACTGGTCCCCCCTGCATCCAACCCTGTACGCCCCACAAATTGTGATTTTTGACACGTCGTTATGCAAAAAAACATGTAGAGCTAAAAAATGTCATGGCAGTAAAATGCAGTCAGAAGTAATGTCTGCAGAACAAACAGTACGGAAATATCGTACAAATATTAAATAATGAAGAGTTTTGTGAGGAGATATATTTAAGGAATGGAGGGGGTTGGTGAGTTGGTTAATGTGAAATCAGTGTGCTCTCGGAAATCTGTGCACACCCCTGTCGGTGCGTGGGGTCTCTGTCGAGGGATTTGGACCTCATTGGAAGCCTTGTAAGTGGTGAAGGGTTGGAGGAAAGAGGGGTGTCTCTTTAGTGACCCCATCCTCCCCTGTACAGCCTCCCCCCTAGTTACCCCTGGTGTCGGACAAACCCATGCCTCTCTCCTACCCCCGAGGGTTCAACTAAGCAAATGGAGTCTGCCCGCCCGGAGAAGTTTTATCTGCCGCGGCGCGGGGCTAGCAAGGTGTGGACGTCCCCACGTCCCTAGGGGCGCCGGGGCGCTACGGCCTATCCGAGCACGCACATCGCACAGACTGTCGTCCTTATGACGTGCCCGTCCACAACTAGACACTCCAGCCGTGTACTCTACCTAGCCTGGTCGTTTCCGTGCCGTCGTGGGAATGAAAACAAAAGCGTGCTACTTTTCCCTGTGAGGCGTTAATTTCCCTTAAGCAAAAAATAACTTATATATATATACATACATACATATACATAGTGGCAACTATAAACTATTACAATACTATTATTTCAGAGAGTGAGAGAGATTTTAGTCAGCACTTAACATCTAGGTCTTTAGAGCTGGTAAGGGGTGACACGATGTGAATATGGAGCAGTTCTAGAGTGAAAGGACGGGGGAAACGGGAGACCCACGAGAAAACCCACCGACAAGCGGCATCGTCCGACGTGCGGAAATCCGGGCTCGACACCAGAGTGGTTTGTGTGTGTGTGTGTGCGGATTATCCGATTTTCGGATTATCTGCGCAAAATAATTCACTTAAAATGCTAGTTGAAAAAAAGAAAAAATTACATTTTTTTTTGTAAATTATAAACACACGCCGTGTTAACTCGCGTAATGTTCACCAACGTGTTGTTCTCGCAACCGTATCTTGAAATGCTTGAAGAAGATTTAAGTCTTTCCCAGTAGGCGACACAAGAATAGTTCCGTGCATAAATGGATTAACGAGTTATTTGATCTTGGATAAATATGATATCCGTGATTTTTTATTATTATGTATATTAGATTATTAGCACATACACCCTAATAATTAATGGGAATAATTGAGAGTCTACTGTATAAATTTGCTGCCTTATTGCTGTAATGAATTTGACTATTTTCTTTCTACTGAGATCTAAGAAAGGGTAAAAGTGGATTATCCGCGGTTTTGTATTATACGAGGCATCGCCCCCTTCCATTATTAGCACGGATAATCAGGAGTTGACTGTGTGTGTATATATATATATATATATATATATATATATATATATATACCACACACCGCACACTCTGAAAGAAACATAGTGTCGTTGAACTTCCGTCAATATAGCCGGCCTCCATAGCGTAGTTGGTTAGCCACCGGTCTACGGTGCAGGAGGTTCATGGTTCGAATCCCGGTGCGGGTATGAATGTTGTGTTACCCCCTGACCACACTTCACCCTCATCCGCTCTTAACACCTCGTTGTTAAAGCGCCATAAATCTCTCTCAGCTCACCTCGCCTTCTGTTTATATAGGGATAGTATTCTGTTTGCTTGTCAGTACTACGTGAACTGTCACTACAACAATCTGTTCTCTAAAAGTAACAATGTACCTTTTTTTTTTTTTATTAGCAAAAAGATGCTCTTTCATACTTCTAAACAACAAATTATTGTAGGTACCACGGCCATAGAGGAAACGATCTGGACACTTGGAGTTGAAAATTGACCCTCAGATGACTAAAGATTGGATCACGACCGTAGAAGAACAGGTCTGGACACTCGCCTGGAAACTTGACCCCTTTGTTGTTTGGCTGCAGTTCACCAAGTTACCGAGAATATTGTGTTTTATTGGCGCTTCAGTTAGGGCGGTCGGACTTAACTCCGCCCACTTCCTTCCCACTAACATAAACAATTTATCAAACCGTATTTTTTATCAATTTATGAAATATTTCCTTCGCTCACAAATTTGAGAAAAGGCTCCAGCAATCTTTATTTACTTTATAAATTTAACAATGAAAAAAAGGGGGTGGAGTTTGATTCCGACCGTCCGGATTACAGCGCCAAAAAGCACGACATTCTCGGTAACTTGACGAACTACAGCCAAACAACAAGGGGGTCAAGCAAAATACATTGGTAGATAGACGAGTGTCCAGACCTGTTCTTCTACGACCGTGGACATGGTATAAGCTTTCAGACGGAAGGGGGACGAACCCGTCCGCCATATCGGTACCTTAAAATTTGTTTGTTACCATAGCAACGTGTACAATGCGGCTGTGGTTTGGCCAACCATAACCTCATTTCTCAATACACATACAGGAACAGCTGATTCCACTCCACCATACTGCTACTTGAATAAAAAAAATTGACTTACCCTCAGTATATGCTGCTATAGGCGGTTCGGAATAAAGTGAGCACTCAAAAAAGCCCTGTTGAATTTCTCTTTTCAGACAATTCGTACCTTTCCGCGCGCAACGTCTCAACGACGGGAAATGTCTAACCACTCTGGACACGTCACTTAATGCTTGCGCGTTCAAGATAAATTGTGCAGTCGACAGGAACTTATATAGTTTGACAAAAAAAGTTTATTAATTATGTAAAACATAGTTATGTCAAATTTAGTTAATTTTATTTCCGTATTGCTGTATTTAAATAGGAAAATACACGGAACTACTTACTGCAATACGCTGCCAACCATACAAGCAGTAAGGTAACTATTGTTAACGTTGAATCATTTGTAGTAACGGCTAGTGACTTTTTTCAAAGGTTAAATCTTTAGTGCTCACTTTATTCCGAACGACCTATAATGCTCCATCTGTACTATTCTCTCATCTCTGGTTGTCTCTACTTCAACAGAAGCATGATAACTACAACAATACTTTTTAAGAGAGATTTGTGTGGAACTTTGTTGCATTTCGCATACAACAATGCTGACGTCACATGGGCGGGAGATGTTGGGAAGTTGGTTGTTTGTGAGATTTAAGGGGGGCGGTGTGGGTCCTTCCTCCCACCACAGTCGGGACCTCGCTGGTCGGGTTGTAATTACACCCGATTCTCGTCTGGGAACGGCACATTCGGGTTTGTAGAAGGGCTGGCGAAGGAAGCAGGAAGAAGAGGTGGAACGGAAGGGGTAAGGTGGAAACTGCAATATCGCTGTTACGCATTCCCCCAGACGTGGAACAAGGAATGGAAAAGGGAGGGAGGTGAAAGTCTGAGGGAATGGAACCATCTCGGCGGGCCGGTATTTCGCCCTCTACGAGTGTTTGCTTAGCCGACGTAAAATGTGTCTGTTCCTAGGGACACACACTTCCTGCCGAGGAAGATAGCGCCACTATAAAGAGGGGAAGGGGGGTATTGCATATGTCGTAACTGTCCCGGGTAAAAGTATAGGGGGGGGGGGGCTCTCTTACCCACACAAGCGAGTGATTGGACCAAACCCACGCTGTACCCTTCGAGACGGCGGGTAGAACTTTAATTGGGCGTAATTAACACGCCTGCCAGAGAGTTGTATTTCTCCACGCCCGTCGAGTGTATACTTCCACGCTTTTCCCTTCTCCAATCCACTTAACACGCCTCCCCCCTCCCCTCTGGGCCGTAACGACCCCCGGCGTCGCTTTCTAAATGATTATGTTCGCGCCTTCCCGCACTGAGGTGTTGTCGCGCCGCGCGTGCCTTTCCGTCTGGGAAGACGAATAAAAGGACAAATAGCGAAGAAATGAAGCTACTGTAACGTGGAAAGATGCTACACAGACCGCGAGTTGGGGGCTTGCCAGCAGATCAAAGTGATGGCATTTGCTCATTATGCTCACTAAGTGGCCCTGGCAGACAACATTCTTCGAACCTACCGATGCCACGACCATAAACAATGTCGGGGTAGGGTGGAACTTATGGTAATAATAATAATAATAATTTATTTCCGTATACCGATTACAGCACTTTACATAAATACTTTTTACACAATGGAAGACATCACACTCACATAAGCGAAGCTTGTGTGTGAGTGCTACTAGACAAATTATTTTCTATAGCTGCGGTTAATTATGTAAGAAAACTTGTCATCTGATAGAAATTAATTTGAGAACAAAAATTGAATGCTGCATGAATAAAAAAAATAGATTTTGATGGATACAGATTGTATTCAACAATTTGAATTATAAAGAATGTTAAAATAATTAATTGCAGTAAAACTGCTAATTAAAGATTAAAGACAACTCATCATCAGTTAAGTTATTTATCCATCGATCAAAATATATTTTTTGTTAGTATTTTTATTTTTTATATTTTCAGGAAGAATTTCTACAATTTTTTGTAAGTAAGAATGCTATCTTGTGGTAATTTAATTTCTACCGCGTGTTTTAATTGCGTTGTAATGTGCGGGCAAATACTCTTTTCAAACGAATAATTCCACATGCGCCCATCGCGTCAACGTGCGCAAATTTCGAAAATGGATGGAAGGTCATTGTTAAGACGCCATGTTCATTTCGTAAGCCCACCAACACAGCTGAAACAGGTATTTTCAGACTGCCGTACTTCGACATATACTGTCCGGATGTATGGCAAGCCCAGATAGAAGCGTTCACTGAACTATGCTACAGAATTTCGACCAGTAAAATTATATGTGCACCGCTTAAGGTCGCCGCCTACCCCACGCTTCAAATGCGTTGCAGTGTGTTCGCAAACAGGTTTTTTTCAACAAAATATTCCACGTGTGCCTATTATGCCAACGTACGAAAAGAAAACACACTTCAGACAAGGTCGGAACCTCACCGTTAAGACGCCACGCTCATTAAAAACATTGTTTCTAAGCCCTCCAACATGGCTAAAAACGGCCTTTTCATACATCCCTACTTCAAAATGTACTAACCGGACGTATGTAAAATTCAGATTGCAACCTGCTCTGAACTTAGTTGCAAACTTTCCACCAATAATATTATATGGTCACCGCTTAATGTTCCATAGCAAAAACCGTTCGGCGGGAATCTTGCACGCTAGTTCATTTCTTGGCTCGTTGAGGCGACGCGGCATTTGATGCGCGCTTCAAGGTCGACCTTACTGCTCCGTCACTGCTGATCCTCCGCAATGGAAAAACTTTATAAAGCTTCAGAAGTTATTAATTTAATCATTCGTGGAAAAATAAAGAAAATTAAAATTGTTTAAATTTTAAGTTCAGTAGAGAAACGAATAAACACCTTCTATTCATATTTTTCACATATAAATCGCAATATAAATTTACAACTTAATAATATTATGTTTAAAAGTAGCTAAAAAATTTAAAACCTAACATTAGTTCGGTCATTGTTAAAAAGAGCTATGTCCTATATAATATAGGCGTGTGAAATCAGTTCAGTCCATGGACTGACTGTAGTTCATTTTAATAGAGTCAAAAAAAAATTATTGTTTTATGTGTGCATATAGATGTATGTATATATATATATATATATATATATATATATATATATATATATGTATACACACACGGTAAGGACTACGTTCGTTTCAACTTCAGTCGTTTCAGCGCACTAAAAAATCTACATTACCATTAAAAACAGATTGTCTCGAAATTTGGACTTATTGCATTTGAAGAATGACTGATTCAATTTACAAACATTAATTGAGGAATTTTAATTTTCTGCAACAACCAAAACGTTGAGGTGTTAATGTATATGCCTAGTAACTTAATAGTGGATAATTTGTTAAACCTTCATGTTATATTTTATATAAATAAATACTGCACATATTAATTAATACCCAGATGCGCTGACAAGAGAACGTTCTACGACTGTACATAACTACGGCTGTGAGTACGGACTCGATTTTCACATTGTTTCAGTGCCTTATGTGCATACCTGTAGTTCTGCTTCATAGTCAGTGATTGGATGCTTTAACAGTCACGTGTTTAGCCCACAAATCACAGACGTGTGGCGTCACAATAACCTATTTCTGATTGGTAGGCCCCGGTAGTTTTCGCGAAAATAGTTTTGTCCCACTTTGTTTCAGTGTCTTACGTGCACACCTGCAGTTCAACTTCATGGCTATTGACAGAGTGTTCTTGTGCAGAGTCATTATTAATTTGACTGTGCCAATCAGTACATGGATAACTGTGACACAACACGTCTGTGATTTGCGGGTTTAACCTCCAGACGTTGTATGTTACAGCATCCAATCACTGACCACAAAGCAGAGATGCAGGTGCGCACGTAAGGCACTGAAACAAAGTGATGCAAAAATCTTTTCACGAAAACTACCGGGCCCTACTGATTGGTGAAGTCCTATGAGAGACGTCAATTTCCAAAACCAACGCTGCCAATAATCATGATGCAGAGCTGAAGATGTATACGTAAGGCATTGAAACAAACTGGGGCAAAATTCTTTTCGCGAAAATCAGGGGTCCCTAATCATGACTCTACTAATTGTCCAGTCACACGACCTCAGTAAGACGAACATACTACACTTAGGGTAGCCCTGACTTTCGTGAAAATATATCTGCTCCAACTTGTTACAACGCCTTAAGTGCACCAGGGAGTCGATTAAATATCGCTTTTTATGGGTGCAACGCAAAATTAGCACATGTGTTGCGTCTGCTTTCGCTGCATTGTAGTTATATACTCACGTAATGCCATAGAGGACCCGTTTAACTGTCTCTGCGCTTGCGTTGCACTGCGTCGGTGCATATGGCAGGTGGCCCCCTTGGCAGTTTTGCTTCATTATTATTGGCAGCGCGCCGTTGTGAAAAGGGTCGTATATTTAGAGGTACGTCAATTTCGCGGATTCATCTGGCAGCAGCCTAGACTTGTCAGTCCTATACACCCACTGGCCACAATCGATCATCTATTGGCTTATAACCGTACAAGCAGGTAGCAAGCGATAGCACTTCGCAATATTTCCTTATTTACTACTGGCTTGCAGTAGTCAAACGTGTTTCATAACAGTCGCCAGCAAGTCACAGACATGACAATGAAGTATACCTAATTGGCGTTCAACCTGACCTGGAATGTATCTGCGAAATTTACGTACCTGTGCTTATATTTATTTACTGCGATGCCACACATCTAAGAACATCAGTAAATCGTTAAGACACGCAACAGTTACAAACAGCCAATGACTGAGCAGAGATGCAAATGCGCACATGAAGCAGTGAAACGGAATAGTACGAAAATAAGAATTTTCATAAACATATTCGTGGCTCTGGCGGTTAGAAACTGTGCAGCATTTAAAAGGGGCCTCCCTAGATAGGTTGTGTTTGTGTGTGTGTGAGACAGGAGCGGTAAGTTTTCCGTTGACCGTCATATGTAGTACATTATCGCCTCTCCGCGCAAGCCACTCAGCTGGCGTGCAGTGCTTCACTATTATCCTTTTTCCTATAGGACTTTAAGCTGTGACCACATTGTTTTATTTGTGGCCAGCGTAGTTCAAAGTCTGACGCTTGTTTTTATAATTATTTTTTTCAAATCCGGATGTTATTTTTCCATATACGGCAGTATGGAAAACCCATTTTTGTCATTTTGAGGGGTCCAAAAATGATGTTTCTAATTAAACTACCGAATTTGTAAAACTATAGCGACGTAGTCTGAAGTGTGTGTTCTTTACGTAGCTGTACAAATATATATTTGCAGTAAACAGTTTCGTAAAAAAAAGAA
This sequence comes from Medauroidea extradentata, assembly GCA_003012365.1. Classification (NCBI taxonomy): domain Eukaryota; kingdom Metazoa; phylum Arthropoda; class Insecta; order Phasmatodea; family Phasmatidae; genus Medauroidea; species Medauroidea extradentata. The sequence goes on along the minus strand of PNEQ01061091.1, from coordinate 11,198 downwards.
TAGCCGTAACTCGCTGCAATGCGTTTGAAGTTTGAAGTAGGGAGGCCCCTTACGCGTGTGCGTTGAGTGAAAGGGAGGGAGAGAGAGAGAGAGAGAGGGAGAGAGAGAAAGAGAGTGTGCGTGTGTGTGCGTGTGTATACTCGCGGGCGCTAGACATTCCTCGAGGGACAGTTACCGCCCCTGAAATATGCGTCGCATGGTCTGTGCGTATGTGGTTGTGTGCGTGTGTACGCAGTGTGCTGCCTGCATAAATTAGTTTTATCTCGCTCTCACAACTTGCTTTCCGCCCGAGTTGACTAACTTCCCTGAATATGCTTTCTCCGCCTTCCTCCCTCGTAACACCAACTCTAATATTCTCCCCCCTCCCGCAAAATCTGCAAGCAATATATTTTATAGTTTAGATAATACAACTGAAATATTGAATTTATACAAAATATTTCTTGATTATGCAAAGAAGTAAAGCAAAAGGTAATAAGACAAGTAAAATAGTAATTGGACATTATTTTTGTAATCACATAGTTACAAAGCTGCGTACAGTGGATACAGTGGAATCAACATTAACCAATAAAGACAGCAGTTATATTAAAACAAAACATTCGATGCCGGTTACGAATCTCCGAAATTCGCACTAAAACTGTTTTTCTTTTGTTTCATTATTATTGGTTCTGATATTCTGATTTAATATTACCTTATTTACAGTACAAATCCCATACTTACAAGTAGCCTGCCTACTAAATTTTACACGAGACAAATCTCAAGAACTAAGGAAAAAAAAAGGCATATTTCTTGCAAAAATTAAAATTGTTCTAAATATAGCAATAATTCTCTACTACCAGTGTATATGTGAGTCCTCAGAGTTAAGATGCGTGGTTTGTAAGGGTAACTGAAACTGAAAACTGAACCTCCGAGACAGCAATTGGTTGTTTCCACCATAGACAGTCGTTTGCAAATCGTAAATTGTTTAAAAGGATGGTTTGTATAATATTATACAATACTTGGCTCTGTATAAATACGATACAAAGGACAGTCAAATTAAACCGACTTTGTATCTAACTAAGCAATCTGGCGGCCCTGCTACCCTCCCAACCTCTTCTCTAACATTGGTTGCACTCAAGCCCGTTTATGTCAGTGCAGTCTGCAACTAATTACTCCAGTTGGTTTCGTCAAACACTACGGAAACTGACTAAATATAGGCCGTTCACGATAAAGTGAGCTCTACCATAGCCGTCTTTAGTAGAAGGCCGTGGCCTTAGATCTGGCAACACTGCCAGGAAGGCTCAGTTTAACACTTATTTTGTCTCGCCAACGACAGTGGCTTCCTCTGGTTCGCCGGTATACAGGACAGTGTAACGAATCATGTACACCCATTGCCTTCGGAGCGTTAAAGAAGTGTTAAAATGACCCTTGTGTGCAGGGTTGCCAGATCTAAGTCCGTGACCTTCTACTAAAGACGGCTATGGCACTGCTTAAAGTTTTCTTTCGGCAGTTTTGCTCTCATTTTTACTATTTTTAATATGAAAACATGTAACTAAAAACCGGTGTAAACGTTTCAACAATCTCAAAAGTTATCAGATATTGGTCCAATAAAACATATTACTAATTAATTAAAAGTTCTGTTGAGTGCTCAGTTTACAATGGACAGCCTATAGAAACAGAGACGTGGAATGACCAGGGATGATGATAAACTACAATGAAAAAAGAGTATAGTTGCAGGCACCATAGTTCTGTTAAAATAGGGACAACAATACAGTTTGGTTGTTGGTACTACTCTGGACAGTTCCTTTAACAATCTGTTTGTAGAAGTTACCATCTGGTTTGTAAAGGCAACAAGGATCTTTGTTTCTTCTACAGAACATATTGTTGAAGTAACTGTCCAGAGTAGTACCAACTGTTTTGTTGTCCCTATTTTAACAGAAGTATGGTTCCTACAACTATACTCTTTTTTCAGTGTACGGAAAAGTTGACCGTGGTAAGGTTAATTCTACTATAAGTTAGAAAGATCATTGTTAAAAGTTTGTCTTGGGGAACATTTCTGACACTTGAGCTCTGATGTCGGTAATAGGTGAAAACTGACCAATCACAGAGCTTTCCTGAATTTTAAGTTACTTTAAGTTGATAATATAAAACGCGAAATTGGTTTATTTTAATATTAAGTTAAATTACTTCTAAGCAAATTTAAATATAATTTTACTACGGGACGGTTTCGTATTTTTCTGGTCCCTTAGCGATTGCAGCGAAACTAGCTGCAGAAATTTTCCACTGTGCTGTACTCTTCTATAAGAAAACACACTTTCGTTGAAATATGTAGTATAATTAACCTAACTGTGTACTAGACTTCAAAGTCATGTATTCGTATTGTTGTTGAAAGAACTGTGCAATGGGAGTACATGACCGGATGTAGATATTTGGACACCTCAGTCATTGCGATGCAGATGTCTGTCAAAAAATTTACAGAGAACAGGAAAAACATAGAAGCAGCGTGTGCTTAAGAGAGGGTACGTAATTCAACGCTAAAAGCATTATTCTATAAATGTAGGTTTCTTAAAGCCAATTTGTGAAAATTAAACAATAGCAATCCTAGACAATAGTTTTAGCCAACGTTTTAAACTAAGTTGTTTCCAATGTTACGAACTTCTGAGGCACAATCTCTGACGCCGGAACCTCGTGCATTTAACTGCGGCGCAAGAGATCGCGGGTAATGAATTATTAATTCTGGATAAATATTTACAAATAAAGTTGGCAAATACCATTACCTAGGATTGTCATTGAGTATTTTATCCATATTGGCTTCGAAAATAGCTTAGAAATCAATTGATGTTTTCAGAGTTTATTTCTGTACCACGCACTCGTAAGTCAACAGGATAAATACACAACATAAAACTCCACAAATGGAATCGCGTCAAATAGAACAAGGACAACCAAATTATAAAAAATAAGAAGATTGTAAAAGAAGGCAGACAACACAGATTTGAGGCCTGCTGACTCTGACTGCGTCACTTTGCGTGAAGACGGGAACGGATTCCAGTTCCCGAAACGTCGTTCTGTTCGTGTCACAGAAACTATTGTGTTTTGTTTCGTCTCATCGTTGTGTCGTATTTTCGTGTTTCATATATTTTATCTGTTTGACCTTCTGCCAATGCAGGTTTTAAACATGTGACGTCTGCCTTGGTTTTTTTTTTTTTGTTTGTAATTTTGCCGTTCTTTTATTCGACACGATTTCATTAATTTATATTGTATATGTATCCTGTTGCTTTCAGTGCCGTACGTGCACATCTTAAGCTGTCCTTCATGGTTATTGGCAGCGTGTCTGTGTGAAGAGACTTCTCTCATCTGACTGCACCAATCAGAGTAAGTTCATAGTGACAACAAACGTCTGTGATTTGTATATCGAACCTCAAGCCACTTGAGTGTTTAAACATCCAATCACAGACAATTTAGCAGAACTGCAGATGTGCATGTAATGTAATGAAACAAACAGGGGCAAAATCATTTTTGCCAAAAGTTTATTCCTCTAGTTGTGTGTGTGTGTGTGTGTGTGTGTGTATATATATATATATATATATATATATATATATATATATATATATATTATTTGATGACTGTCCCCGCACTAACAACATATTTTGTAACGACTACTAACTATTTTTTTCCTGTTATTGTTTCCAATGCGCTCATCGAAATCGCCCTAGACTGCAGGGATTTTTTTAACAAAGGCCACGGCCGATTCTTTGCTCGGTCCCTGTCCCTATGTAAAGTTGTGTGAAACCAATGACCTCGCTGACGACAAGACGTAAAACGGAATAAAATGTTTAAATTATTAAACCCTGCCAGTTACCTTCGCTATTCTATTTGTAAAAAAATGCTTCTGTGAATTTCCAGTGAAGCTGGCAGTTACATGCGACATTTGCATTGCATTTTAAAATATTCCCGGCATCACGCACAGTACAACTCTACTCGCAAACCTACTGAAAGTATTATATATAATTATCGGAAATGGAAGAACTAAATTACAACATTAGCGCTGATTGTACAAACGTACAAAATAATTGCTCGTAAAATTCGGACTTTATCAGTTTTTTTTCTGGTCGTGCTATTGTCAATTTGCTCACAAAGCAGTGCGGAATGGAATCCTTGTCGAATTAAATTAAACGAAGCGATAGCAAAAACATTAAATTAGATTTCCGTCAATCAGAGGTACACAACCTTAATACAAGTTGAATTTATTCAAAGCTCCTGTTTGTAGTGCAGTGGCACGGAATTTTCACGATTTCATTGGTCGCGAGATAGGGAAGAATTGTAAAGATTTGGCGAGTGCTTAAGAGAACGGAACGTGATGCATTACGTTACAATAGTCATTAAGTTCTCGCTTATGGGAGAGTGTTTGACAATTTTGTTGTATTTCAAATTTTTGAGCAATAACATTTATTCAAATTGTGTTATCAAAATTTTCTGTTCGACGAAGCGTAGGATATATTGTTTGCAAACTGCTCGACACAAATCATAATGGAATCTTTCATTAATTTTGTCGTGCAGAATTACTGCAAGAGAATTATCGGTTAACTTAACAAGAATTCTCTTGTAATGACTCTGCATGACAAATTAATGAAAGATTCCATTATTATTTATTTCAAGCAGTTTACCATGAAAATGTCCTATGCTTTGTCGAAGAGAAATTTTTGATAATACAATAATTATTGGCTCAAAAACCGATAAAACAACAAAATTGTCTTAACACTTCCCCTTAAGGTGACGATAAGCGATGTGTAAGGCTTCGTCCGTTCCCAGAATATTCTAAAACTGCTCAAAGCAAATTAATGATATCTGCTTAGGAATATTATTCAAAGAGGGTTACTCGTGTGTGTAAGCAGCTCAGTTTCACCACTAAGTTACTGGTGCATATTTTCTAGCGGCCGAAGACGGCAAAAATCTGTGTTCTAAGGTGATTTTTAAGCGTAAGTATCTTGGTTCAGAATCTTCTGAAGGATATAAGCGTGAGCAATATGTGTTTATAGTTATAATTACGTCGTAAAATGGTAGGGTGACTACTGAATGTCTCATCATACAGACTAGTTGTCGGCAAGAAGACTTGTACACCAGTTCAGTGACTTGCACCAAAGACTAGAATGAGGTGTGATGTGCGTGTTGTATCGACCTTACAGCAACGGCATTTCATGGCCTCGGGGGGGGGGGGGGGGGGGGGG
>PNEQ01061090.1:0-73133 GCA_003012365.1 Medauroidea extradentata | reverse complement strand
TTAGCTATTTTCATATTCTTGTTATTTCTTTTATTTTCTGTTTGTTCCTTGTTTTTATCTGACCAGATTCCAGTTTTGGAATTTCATGTTGTGTATGTATCCTGATGACTAAAGCATACTCTGCTTATTTATGTTTTCTTGTATTATTTTTTTAGTTTCCTTTTGACAGTCATATATTTCGCAATGGAGTATGTCCAAGAAAATAAATCCAGTCATGCACTCCCATTGTACATAGTTCTTTCAAAGATCATAAGCTGATATAGACATATTTTCCGACAGTCATTTGTTCCAAGTGACGGATAGTACGTTCTTAACTCTGCGCTCTCCATTTGCTGAGAATCAGTCATCATGGAAAGCGATAGGCGTATTCGGTGTTGTGTCGACTAATACGACTGTGGCAGCCAGAATGAGATTGATATTAGCTAACATTGCTGAAGATTTTCTTATGTGTCTGACTCATTTCTAGATTGCCTAATGCCGGGAACTAAGCATAGTTATCAAAATATTGATTCGAAACTAAATAAAAGCATATAAAATTATGTGCTAGCTGATTTTTATATACATTTAAAATTAACAAGAATACAATTTTAGGGCCTCAGAGATTACCAACATAACAATGCTCTTTTCACGCACGCCTACATGATTGTACCAAAATTGTGGTGGTTAGCGTGAAATAAACATGTTTTTATTTCACTCACATTAAAGTTTTATTACTGTACAAATGATTTTACTAATAACATTGACACAAAACGTGTTGAAGTAAGGCCTTATTCAAAGTACCTTATAAAAATACTTTTTCCGAGTTGCTGCAAACGTTGTTGGGTGAAATTCCAATGAGTTGCTGTCAGATATCTCTTCTCCGTAACAGGTCTTTCAACTGGCCGTACCTGATTTGAATCTCGTATCCCAAGCGTTGGTCGACAGTGATTATAGTGCTGGGATAATTGAGGCAAAACATCCCCAATACTGAATACCATGACCTTCTTCCGTGACTTTGCCTCTGGTCTAAACAACACCTGCCCAAACACTCAATGCTATGCTATTTCGAGAGGAGAAAACACACCCTTCTTTTTTTTTTTTCAGTAAAGTGTTATTGACGATTTAATCTTAATAAATAACAGGCCCCGACGTCAGCTCTTACTTCTTTCGTCAAAGACAGCCTTTGACATCTTCATATTTCCCAAAGTTACCTTGCCAATAGAAACTAATACGTCTAGTATTAACTATAACACGAAGTCCATAAAATAGATAGGCAATTGAAATGTGCTACTGAATGCGACTGAGAGGCGTACAATGACTAAAACAAGTTTTTATGACATACTATTTTCATTAGCAAGGTAATGTAGTACTTCTTGTACTTTAATTCAGTAAGCATCTGCTCATTACTAGAACCAATTATTTTTTGGTGAAAATATATTTACACTACTTGTTTCAAGTCTTTACATGCACATCTGCATCGGTGTTTTATTGTTATTAGTATAGCTGATGATTTTTGGTGAAAAGATGTCTGCCCCACTTTGTTTCATTGCTTTATGTTCACATCTCCAGCTCTGCTACATAATTAGTGATTGAATGCCTCAAGCTTCATGTGTCTTGAGGTTCTATCCACAAATCACAGACGGATATAGCCACGTAATAACTTCACTCTGATTGACAAAGTCAGATGAGAGACGACTTGGAACAAAGGCAAGCTGCTAATAATTGCGAAGCAGAGGTGCAGATGTGTACGTAAGGCATTGAAACAGAGAGGGGCAGAGAGCTTTTCTCCAAAAATCATCGGCCCTAGTGATTACTAGGGACCCTTGTTTTCCGTGAAAAGAATTTTGCCTCACTTTGTTTCCGTGCCTTACGTACACATATGCATTTCTGCTTCGTGGTCAGTGATTGGATTTTTTAACTGTCACGAGCGGTTGGATTCTACCGGCAAATCACAGACGTATGGTGTAGCAGGAAAGTTTTTGTAATTGGCTCAGTCAAATGGCTCTTGACACAGACACGTTGTCAATAACCATGAAGCAAAATTACAGATGTGTACGTAAGGTACTGAAACAAACTGGGGCAAAATTCTTTTCGAAAAAAAAAAAAAAAAAAAAACAGGGCCCCTAGTAATTAGTAGCATGTGCGTTGTGCGTAGGCATCGCTCACTCGACTCGGCCAATGAGAATAATGCATCCAACACCACACGTCTGTGCTGTTTGGGTTGAACCGCGAGACACTGTGAGTCAAAAACATCCGATCACTGACCAGGAAGCAAATCTGCAGGTGTGCCCAGATGGCATTGATACAAGTCAGTGGAAAATCCTTTCTCCAAAAATCAGTAGCTCTACTTATTAAAATATGACGCTGTGTCAACAGCCGCCTTGACGAATTGTTTACACCGATGCTTGTTTCTGGCTTTGTATAGAACATACCGTGAACATTCCTATTTTCAAACGTACGTTATGTATAGGAGTATACGTGAGGTAGTAAACAAATATTGTATTTATTCTGTGGTTGGAGAGGCAGAACAAGGACACACCGGCGTGATCGGATTTAACGGCGGTTATAAAAGATAGCTATTCGGAGTAAGTAAGGTATTTCTTAGGCATGGAACCAGGTTTTCTCGTTTACTAGAGGTTAGCCATTGTTAGAGACAGGAAAATGTCGCGAGATCACTGACCTGTAGGTTAGCCTCCAAGAATATGTGTGTACTCAAGCAGACAACAGCTTCACATTGGCTACTCGCCGACACAAAGTTACCACGTGATTGGGCCTACATTTAGTTGCTTATTTATTATTGACTGAGCGCCCTCCAGGAATTGTGAAATAAGTCAAGGCCCAATTCCAAAGTAGACACTAACGCACTGTTGTTTGGATTCTAGCTTGAGCCTATATGAAGACGCGAATTTTTCAGATCTGTATCCATTGTGTATTTAACACCTGCAATAAACTGAGGGTTTTAATATGGCCACGAATCTGAGAAAAAAAAAGCTACAGTGTTTTATAGCCTACGTGTGTTGAATATTTTACTAAATGTGACGTCCGCAGTGTTTTGTACTAACTTTAATTTATTTAGATTACGTATAAAATCGCTTTCGTGTTGTCTTTTTTCGATGTTTTGGCTTCACCCTGTCTTCATATGGGCTTGCTGGTGGCAGTGCCTGAGCTGGACGACATGTTCTCGGGATCGATGACCAAGCTATGTCACGCAGTACAACAAAACAGTGACGCGGGAAAATACATTTTTAAATAAAGGATTTCCTTTCCCAGTCATAAATTATGCAAAGTGTTGTGCATTACGAGTGTTTCTCGAGTACATGGAGGCAGCGCCGTGACGCCAGGCTTCGCGTCGTGACGGCATAAGCCTCTAAAGTTAAGTCCTTACATGTGTAATTAATTGCAATGTGACACACTACACTGAGTACACTAAGTCGTGAGTGTTGTTAGGGGAGTAGTAAACTTGCAGTTCCTGCAATTGGAGTTTTGTCATCATCACCTAATAAACTAGTTGGTTGTGACTGACACGCCAGGCATCGCGACTGGAATAGGTCACTTCTACGACCTCGTCATTTCACCGAACTTTTTTCCTACTCTTCCTCTCACTCCTTCCACCGCGAACCACTCTGTACACCTCCTCTAAAATGTCCTGTCAACTGCCGAGGTCGTAGAACTCCCCTACACTTCTTACCCTCTACATTACCATACGCACCGCCTGTTGGCATCACTTTATCCTGTCTATAAACCATGTGCACCGTCAATTGGTGCTTGTGTATCGTTCCTCCCATTGGCTACCACAAGACGTGAAGAGTTCGTACACCAGACATAAAGCCGAAACCCTATTGGCCGTAGCATCCGACATGCGTCACCGCCCCGCATAACCCCTAGTGTAGTGGGGAGAGGAAAATATGTTCTGTCAACGGACGACGTCGTAGAACTGACATAGTCCCATATTGACTATACAGGCATCTGAAGTCAAGTAACTAAATGAAAAGTAACAAATTACACTGAGTACAGAAACTAACACTATCGTAAGTGTATTAAGTAGGAGGCCCCGGCCTTAGATCTATCAACCCTGCCAGGAAGGGTCATTTTAACACTTCTTTGGTCTCGCCAATGACCCTTATTGTCAACGTTGCCATACCTGAGGCCAAGGCCTTCAACTAAAGACGGCTATAACACCGTGTGTTCAGTTCCACATCGAAGTGGTTTTTAATGTCGTCTGTTTACATTTATTTTTGCGCCAAACGGCCAGTTTCGTCTGCTAACAGCAGCTAACCGAGCAGGGTAAGAAGGAGTATATCGAGAAGCTACTTTACAACGTCTTGGACGCAAGTAAACTTTACCCGGGTGTTACTGTTTGCACGTCATGAACTGAAATGTTGTCCTCCACACGCTGCCCTCGTGACTTTATATAACCGCCTTTAGGCGACGGGTTCCCCGCGGCATGAGTCGCGCGAGTGTCGGCGGTTATAAATACACGTGTTAGCACCGGGCATCCTGAGAACAGACCCCCTCTCAGCCGGCCCAGACGACGAGTGGCGAGGTGTGGGGGTCGCGCAGACGCGCCCCGGAGGCGTCTACCCACCAGGAATGTAAATAAGACACAGAGGCTACTCCTGTAAAGGATCGTCCTGCGCGGTATCTCAGCCGAGATGTCTCCCGTGGGCGTGCATTAGACGGGGCTAAACAGTCCGTCATTAGCATTACTGTTCCTAATTGCATGATACCGCGGGCCTCTCGAGGACGACGGTTCAATGTAATTAGATAGCGAGTGTCAGAGTGGGACGCTCGGGGTGTATGTCAGTTCAACAGCACTTTGTCGTCTTGAAGTGGACCTGGTCGGCCAGGCACACTTCGACGTCTACGATGGCTCGGAGTGGATTCAAAGTTCGAATCAGTGCAAGTGGAGAGATTCTTGTCAGACAATTCTCATTACTTTCTTAACTGCAATTCGATGTGTAACAACAGTAACGGAAAATAAAGATATTTGGCGTCTAAAATTCCATCAATATGTATCCTTTTCCGTAATTATGTTATAGTTCCAAAATTTTACCCAGAAGAAAAGTTATGACACAAAATACAAAAATTCAAGAGGGTGACTATCACTCACTCTTAACAGGGCGTTGAATTCTCCAATTGAGATCGACACTTTTTGAAAGTCAGTATAGATAAAGTAAAAAACAACAATCCTTAATAATTGTAATTGCCAACTTTATTAGCAACAATTTATCCAGAATGATGAATTTGTTAAGCGTGATCTTTTGCGCGGCAGTTAAATGCACGAGATTACGAAGTCAGAGATTGTTTTTCAGGTATACGTTACTCGAGAAACATTTTTGCTCAGAAAGTTGGCAAAAATATTGTCTGGGATTTTTTTTTATTTTGCAAATTGGCTTCGAAAAACCTACAATTATAAACTGATTTTAGCGCTGAATTATATACCACGCAGTCATAAGAAAAATATAACATCGGACGTGTTCATACTAATCTGTAACCTTGCAAACAGTGAACATTTCCTGCGATAAATCATTCTGTCTTGTCATGACTCATCACTAAGCACAGATAATTGCTGCAGGTTGATTGGCCAGCAAACTAGACTCTATTGTCGTATTGATTCTCGAATCATACTCGATTTTGTCCATTGACTGTTGCACCAGTGAACAGCCAATTTAATTTTAGACACGGGATTCGTTCCTTGTTTATTTGCAGGCAAGTTACTGGTTCCAAGTTCTGTCACAGACTAAATAGTAATACAGACATGAAATGACATGGCGGCTCATTAGATACTGGCAAACTTCGCGTCTTATTGGCTGCCCGAGGCTGTTGATACCAGCCCCGTGTATGTTTGGCTCCTGTATGTTACTACAGGTTTCCTACTATCCTGGCCACCGGCTAGCAGAGCAGCTTCCTTACTTTGATTGTTGGTATAGGTGGTTCGGAATAAAGTGAGCACTCAAGAAAGCCCTGCTAAACTTCTATCTTCAGGCAATTCGTATCGTTCCGCTCGTAACGGCTCACGACCACAGACTAAATAGTAATACAGACGCGAAATGACGTGGCGGTTCGTTTGACACGTGCGAACTTCACAGCTTATTGGCTGCTCGAGGTTGTTGATACCAGCCCCGTGTATGTTTGGCTCCTGCATGTTACGACAGATTTCCTACTGGCTTGGCTGCTGGCTAGCAGGGGAGTCACCTAACGCTGATTGGCGGTAGGCGTCTCCGCCATCTTGCTGGCCAGGGAAGCCATTTTGCTGGCGTGTATGACTGAGTTCGCCGTCCTACAGGCTATTTCACTTCTGTATTCCTAAATATTCTGTGTCACGACGTAGCATGTCTAACCTCACAGGATGCATCACTTGATGTTTGCGCATGTAAAATAAATTGCGTAGTCAGTATGAATCGATACCGGTTAAAAAAAAAGTTTAATTACTATATAAAATACAATTATGTAGATTTCGGTTCATTTTGTTTCTGAATTGTTGTATTTAAATAGGAAAATACACGGAACTTGAGTAATTTCGCTGCCAACCATACAAGCTGTAAGGGGAATATTTGTAATCTTGAATTATATGCTGTAACAGCTGGTGATATTTTTCAAAGGTTAGATCTTTAGTACTCACTTTATCCTGAATGGCCTATAGGTAGGGATCCTGGTTTTTCGCGAAAAGAATTTGGCCCACTTTGTTTCAATGCCTTACGTGCACATCTGCAGTTCTGCTTCATGGTCAATGATTGGATATTTTAACTCTCTCGAGCCATGGGATTCTACCGGAAAATCTCAGCCGTGAGGTGTTGCAGAGACTTTATTGTAATTGGCTCAGACAAATTATATACAGACACGCTGCCAATAATCATAAAGCAAAATTGTAGACGTGTACGTACGGCACTGAAACAAAGTGGGGCAAAATTCTTTTCGCGAAAAACCAGGGTCCCTACCTATAGGTGTTTCCCCCATATTCCTGGCCAGGAAAGCTATTTTGCTGGCGTGTGTGACTTAGTTCGCTGTTCTACTGGCTATTTCAATTCTGTATCCCTAAATATTCTGTGGTTCTGTAGTGTCTAGTAAACCCGGGTCAAATTGCAAGCTTGACATAAATGTATGCACGTTTGAACCTCAGCAAGTCGTAGAGACTGGAAAATGTCACGAATTCACGTAAGGACAAGATATAATCCAAAAGCTTGTTCATACGTGTTGCTTTGCGAATGGCTGACGAATTATCAGACAAGATTCTAGGACAGAGAACAGATGAACAAAAGGAGAGCCCAACCACAAACACCCTAGTTCAAAGTTATGTATATAAGACAGTAGTTGCCAATGAAGTAAAGAAAATGGCTTGGTAGTACACAGGACCGTGAATTCTAACCTAAAGAACGTTGAACCCGCGAAATGTCCATTTATATATTTGCTCGTCTCTCCTATCATCGATTGTCAGGTCTACTCTAAGTAAGCTAATTTTGGCAGGGCTGATTCCTCCTAGTTCTTGCTCATATGCGCGTAATTTGAAATAGTAATAATTTAGTCTATTCTGGTGAGAATTTTTGGTTCTACAAAAAACCGGTGGCAGTTACGAGACAAGTCCACCGACAGAGGTGACATGGAGTTTGCATTTCGATGTACTTGGACATACTTAACGGATCTGTCCGCTGACAGAAGCCTCCCAGAATTGGCATCCAAAATTTCACAAACAAATTTTACAACTTTGGTTTTATTCGTATCAAGTAATTTGACTTTTTCTTCGTTTCTTAGTCCAAACCTTCTTTTGATTGGCTTCGCAGAACCCTTTCGTCGTACTTTGGATCGACGAAGGACCATTATTCACATGTATCAAAGTGCTATAAGTATTAGTAACCTGCATATAGTTGGCAAGAAGTTGGTTTGTAATAGTAAGGTTTTAAGCTTATTTCACAGCCCCTAGCACTTTCATTGGCGTCAGAGATATTGTACAGAGTTAACTTTTTGATATGGACCCTTGTATTTGAGGAAATTATTTCAGTACCAGTTTGCTTCAGTGCCTCGAGTGCAATCTGCGACTCTGCTTCATGGTCAGTGATTGGCTGAATATAACTATCACGTGTCTTAAGGGGCCCGCCTACATAGCGCCTCAGCGGCCGTTCGACCTCATGGACATGGAATTTTGCCCCACAAAAGCGGGATTGGGTCAACCCCTGTTGTGGAGGAGGTTGTCTCTCGCTCTCTCTGTTATCCTCTCGGCTCGGTCTCGCGAATCCTTCAATTTTCCACAACACTGGCTGCATATTTACGCAGGACACATATTAAAAGAACAAAATTTCCTCAAAATTTTCAGTTGTTACAAGGTACAACCAGTCACGGGATCGAAAGCTAAAGGATAGATCTACTAAGATTAAATGGTTTTAAGTAAAAATAACAAAAAATAACGGCATTACACAAGCCGGAAAAGGCACAACTTTGGAATGTTAAGGCCATATTTTCTAATTACTTAAGAAACTGATAGAACTGAAACCATTTACCCTTAGTTTGCGGTACCTTAATATCTTTTATATGTCAAACACACAATCTCACGACTAATATTTTCTGTGAAAAAACGATTCTCCTGAACCTCTACATCACAACTTTCATGGCAGGTTTTACTGCAAACCACGTACGTGCGTTATTCACAGTAACCTTATTCTGACTGGTAGGGTCAAATGAGAAACGCCTTTACACACAGACACACTGCTAATAACAAAAAAGCAGTACTACAGAGGCGAGACTCAGACATTGGAACAAGTTGGTGCAGATATATTTTCACGAAAATCATGGGTCTTCTTAACTATTTGAGGATTACTCTCTAATACAGCTTGGGCCAATGTTTCTATAAAAATTTCTCTGCTGATAAAGAAAAATTTGTAGAACCCCGAAATATTAACTTTTTATTTTAAACACAAACTAAGATTCAAACATTTGTGCTTATCACTTTTGGAATCGTTCCTTGACTAATTTGTAGTGCAAGGAATATTTCGTTAGTTCAACGACTAACATGCTAGAATCCATTATCCTGTGTATAACGAAGTCCTATCATTTGTCCATTACCTGCTACTCATTCAGACAGCAGACAATGAACGAATATACGGGGTTTGAACATGCATAGGACATTGGATTCTAGCATGCAGGTAGGTCATTGAACCCGTGAAATTTTTTTTCGGACTCTTAATGTTTGCAATATAGTTTCACTGTTTCGGCAGTGTTCATCAATATCGCGCAAAAACTCGACAGTAATTTGGCAAATAAAAAAATTGTCCATTAAAACGAAGACGATTGCTTCTATAGGCGATTCGGGATTAAGTGAGCACCCAACAAAGCCCTGCTAAAGTTCTATTTTCAGCCAATTTGTATATTTCCGCTCGTAACGGCTAACGATGGGAAATGTCTAGCCTCTCTGGACACGTTAATGCTTGTGCGTGTGAGATAAATTGTACGGTCAGTAGGAATCTATACAATTTGATAAAAAATGTTTGCGACTTACATAAAATATAATTATATCGATTTAGGTTGATTTTCTTTCAGTATGGTTGTATTTATATTTAAATATGAAAATACATGGAACTATAGGTATTGCGTTGTTTCGCTGCCAACCATACAATCATTAAGATAACTATAGTTAATGTAAAATTATATTGAGTAACGGCTAAGGATATTTTTCAAATGTTAAATATTTAGTGCTCACTTTACCCCGAACGACCTGTAAATAATATTACACTGTAAAATACTTCCTAAACAGTTCAGGAAATAATTAACGTAAACGCAATATGGGATAGTTACCATACGTCCGCCTTGTAAATATGCAAACTTTTACACTTGTTACAAAATAAGTCTGGTAACTGTAGTAGACATTTGCCTGTTTTATAAAAACGTTTAGGAGTGCTACCATAGATGTCTGGGAAACTATTATACCATACCTACTTTCTTAGCGCTCCTATACGCACGTGTGACAAATTCACAAACTATTTTATAAAGTGTACTAAGGGCCCCCGATTTCCCGGAAATATTTTTTCATCCCTTCGTTTCAATGCCTTACGTACACACCCGCAGCCCTGCTTCTCTGTTAATGATCTCAGCTTCTTGGGTTCAGCTCGCTAATAAGAGACATGCGGTGTTGCAGTTACCTTGTCATGGTTGGAACAGTAACAAAAAGGGACGCCCCTGCACAAAGGCACTCTGCCAATAACTGCAAGGCAGAGCCGCAGATGTGCACGTAACGCACTGAAACAACGTTGCACAATTATTTTTTTTTTTGCGATAATAATGTGTCCATAAATGTTACATGAGCTCAAGCTGTTTGCATGGAAGCATGTTAAGGGCACGGTCTACAGACATTTTCATTCACATTTGTACCAGACATTTTTTCCTTATTTTAGACACAAAAAGTGGTAAAATTTTTCTCTAGTGAAGTTGCATTATCTCTCGTAGTTTTTGCGTAAGGGCTCGTTAAAGTCAAAATTTGCAAGTTACGGTTTTAAGGGCAGTACTAAAACCAACTGATATACCAAACTGAACCAATTCACAGTGAAATAACGATGTTGTAGGCTACAAGTTCACCTATATCAAACCACAAAATAAAATATTTTTGTATTAAAATAAAAATGCTTAATTTAAAAATAATAATTTAAAAAATTCAATAATTTTGTAAAAATACAAAAAAAAAATATTTTCTGGTTTGATATAGGTGAACTTGTAGCCTACAACATTGTTATTCACTGTGAATTTTTTTTTTTTTTTTTTCAGTTTTGTATGTGAGTTGGTTTTAGTGTCGTCATTAAAACGGTAACATGCAGATTTTATCTTTAATGAGCCATTATGCGAAATCAATGAAAGGTACAAAAATTCACAACAACAAAATTTTATCACATTTTGTGTTTCTTATATAATAAATAAAAAGTATCTGGTGCAAATATAAAAATAAAAAAAAATGGTGAAGAAAATTGCTGTAAACCCGATTTGCTGAATGTCGACATATAACGAACGTTGTGAAGTTCAGTAGGCGCATACGATGTGGTGTGGACCAATGTACGGTTGCGATTGGAAATAGACTAGTATTGTTTGTGTCCTCGTAGTGACTTAAATAATACAGTCTCTCGTATCACGTATTTTTATATTCAGAACATGTACGCAGCCATTATTATTAGTTAAACCAGGGTGGCCACTCATTGCATAAAAGAAAATTCCCTGATTTTTCCCTGATTTCCCTAACAGAAAACCAAAAATTTCCCTGATTTTCGCAAGTATGAAAACAATATTTTGGCATTTTATTCAACACAATTTCCAATAAAGGTAAATATTTCAAGTCCTCTCTGACACTATTGCTAGTGAACGTGACAAAACATTCAGTAGAAATAACTACGTTCTTGACAATGGAGTATAATCACCTCTACATGACGGTTTTTTTTTTTTTAACAAAAATTCTATAATGCTTTTAAAACACCATTATATTCCTTCCTATGACTTTTGTGGAAGCTCAAAATGAACGAGGCATGAAAATTTCCTTAAATTTTACATCTGGATAAAAAATTCCGTGAAATTTCCCTGATAATTCCAGGTTTTCCAGGTGGGTGGCCACCTTGTAAAACGCAGTCCAAATAGACGTATGATAAGCATCACACTGCATATTTTGAGAGCCTAGGTTTGTCACAAAGCTTGAAGAAAGACGGCAGCAATGGTAAAGAACATCGTGGCTGCCACGCTATTGTGCAGTTGTCTACGTGACTGAAGCCAACAGGCATCTTGTAATGTGAGGGATAAGATCGCTTCAGGCTACTATTGCTTGTCTGCAGTTACGACTGTCGTAGACACGCATTCCATTGTTTGTATGCGCGCGCTAAGGAAAACTGCAATCTCGCCGAAGATCCATCAATGTGTTCAAAGTCAGACTATGCTTTTTGTACATTCTGCCTCGTGTCTGGTAGTCTGCTTCGATTTAGCTCTGAAAAATGCGATGGTGGAATTTTCAATTTATGAATCATATTTACGAAAAGTAACAGTTAGATTAAAAGAAAATAGAAATTTGTAATATGTATATTAAAGTAAAATTTGAGATTATTTAACGCGGGAAAACTTTGCTGTTTGTTATAGGAAGAGACCTGAAAATTTCGCGTTTTATTTAAGCGCCAGATAGAATTCAATCAACTATAGGTATGTATCACGTTTACAGATGGCTGTTGACTTATTCTACAATACCTGGAAGTAATCGAGCCAATAATAAAATTGCAACTGAATACAGGCCTATTTCACTGTGTCAGCGAGCAGCTAATAAACAGCTGCTGTCTGCACGATTTCACATATATTCTTGAAGGCTAGCCTACAACTCAGTGAACATGCGCAATTTTTCCGGTCTCTAGCTATATGTTTCAACGTAAGTTCAGCATATCTAGAGATGATGGTATATCGCGAAAATGTTGTGTGCCAAGATAGCCTTGAAAACACTGACACAACGTAGCTGTCTGCAGACATCAAATATTACAATAGCGAGATTCTTATTGGCTCAGTCAAATAGGGCAACAGCTCCACGTACAAGCTAAAGCCAGTAATCTTCTGGTAAGATGGACGTGTATTGAAATCCATCAAACAGTCAACTTTTCCCGCGATAAACCATCATCTCTAAGCATATCGAAAGATTACTGGCTTTCGCTTGTACGTGCAGCTGGTACCATATTTGACTGAGCCAATAAAAATCCCGCTATTGTAATATTTGAGGCCTGTAATTGGTCTGCAGACAGCTACGTTGTGTCAGAGTACATCACCCAGTCATATACGTTGCAAGAAACTATATAGCGTTTTCAAAGGTATGCTGGCACGAAAAATTTTCGCGATATACCAGTATCTCTAAGTATAATGAATGTAAAATCATTCGTTGCTATATACGTATATATAAAAAGTTAATGCTATAATTATTAAAACAGAGTTAAATAGTAAAAAAAAAAAAAAAACATCCAAACTTCATATTTTGCCTGTTTCCCAAACAGCCTACTCATGGTCAAAATGTGTTTATGAAATAAAGTATATGTTCCTTCATTTGTAAACTAAACGTTTTGAGAAATCGGTTGTTAACAAAGGTATAGATAGAATACGACTGTTTTAAATTTGCGTTGCTTTAGCGTCCAAGCAGCTCTCGTATGCTGATCAGATCTTGTTCGTGCGTACGCTTGGACTAACGTCTGAAGGTCAGCAAGGCAAACGTGCATTATCATCATCGTGTGAAGATGTTCTTTATCGTCTCTTGTGGCTCATAAAACCAAACCTTTGGCTCTATCCACGAAGGGTAATTACTTTGACCTTGCTGTGTTCACATGTTGAAATAACAATGTTCGTTGCAGCGTTCCAGCAGCATGTTTTTTTTTTTTTTGTGCAGCGGGATACATCTCATTAACAGGAAGACGTTCTTGTGTATTGTGTTAAAACCTTAGGATCATGATTTAGTTTATGGGGTACATTTGAAATATCTTTAAAGAAATTCATATTTACTTTATTCGGAACGTTCCTTCACACAAAATTATATTGTAATACAATTTCTAAATGAACTTCCTGTTGTACAGGTGGGCGAATAAAAAAATGCACGCGAATAGTATTGGTATAGTTTGTTACACTACTGCCTAAAGAAAGGTTCGTACCACAGTAAATACATTTATGTACAAGGACTTACTGCGCCATATACCTATTTTTATTGTAGTTCTATAACCTAACAAAGCCGTCTCTTTCATTCAGTGCAGAGTAATTTTTGAACTTTTAAGGGCCTGCATTACAACTTCCGAATAAAAGATCTGAATAACTATCACACGAATAAGCTATTCAGGGAATAATCAAACCGTAGTGTATTACAACCTCCGAAAAGCAACCGAATAGTTATTCGTCATATATTCAATAGTGCTTGGTTAGTTTTTTTCGAAGGTTGGTACTTAAATTCTACTTAAGTTCATGCTGTTTGGTAAAAATTAACTTCGTGGTGTTGGTGAAATTTAGATTATGTATAAAAATAGATAGAAAAGACGTTGCATTTTTCTAGATATGCTGATTTACGAGTTATGTTTAGAAATAAGTAAATTATCAACTAATATTTATGTAATAGGCTACGAACCACTGCGATAGTTCATTACTTCAATATCGAACATGTTAACTACGGGACGTACATTTACATTTAAGGTGTAGAAACGACACCGATAGATGGCACTAACATTTAAATTTAATCGCACGCCAGTGCTAAATAATATCTTTCAAAATATATAAATGAAATAAAATGTAAAGTCTAAACAATTTTTAAATTACTTAAATTAAATGTCGTATCTGTACAAATTATTGTATAATGCATGCTCTACAGTGATTCTATTATGGTTTCAATGTGAAATGTCGGAATTTTCCATCCATGTCAGACGTATTTCGATAAATTATTTTACGTAATAAAATAATCTTTGTTCTATGCGAAATAAACTTTAGAACTTAAATTATACTGTTTGTTAGGTGCAAATAGTTATTTAAATACTAGATAGCAGTTTTCATTGTTCCTTTTTTGAACTATTTTGTTAAAGAATATATAATTTTTGAGTTACCTAATTTAAAATTTTTTCAATGATTTGTTTTAATCTGTTCATTTGAAATATACGTTGTGCTGTCAGACACAATTAGTTAAACTGCAAAAAAAATTGCTGCAAGTACGATAGATGTTAATGAATACCATAGGCGAAAGGTATGAATTTCATAGTCAATTTATGTACAAATTTAAAATGAAAAACTTTTTATATTATCGCCGCCATTTTATACCTATTCGCCGAATAAGAGGTTATCGGCTGGTCTGAGCACCAAATAGTTTATTCAGTGAATAGGCACCCGAATAGCACTATTCATGAGTCGTAATACACTCTTAGTCGCTATCCAGAGAATAAATTTTATTCAGGGCTTTATTCGGAGGTGGTAATACAGGCCCTAAAAGTAATTTAATCTGCAGATATTGGCAAAACGTTGAAAATAATTATTGAAAAAAATTCTTGGGAGCAAGCTTGCAATAAACGGTTCAGTTCTTTTCGCGTGTTCGTAATGTACGCATTTTGCCAATAATTGCCATACATTGTGGTTTGGAAGAGTACTCAGAAAACCATTTAGTGGGCGGTGAACATGTGTAGTACAGACTGTCTCGTTTATACGCCGGCTAATAATTTTCCGTTGTTTGCGACTTAATCTAAGGCAAAGGGAATAAAAGAACCATGTGATACAATTAAAGTTAGCTAGGGACCCTGGTTTTCGCGAAAAGAATTTTGCCCCACTTTGTTTCAGTGTCTTACGTGCACATCTGCAGTTTTTCTTCATGATTATTGGCAACGTGTCTGTGTGAAGAGCCGTATATCAATTGTCTGAGCCAGTTACAATAAAGTATCTGCAACACCGTCGGTAGAATTCCCCGGCACGAGAGAGTTAAAATATCCAATCACTGACCACGAAGCAGAATTGCAGATGTGCACGTAAAGCACTGAAACAAAGTGGGGCTAAATTCTTTTCGAGAAAAACCAGGGTCCCTAACGACAGCTAGTGAAAGGGAAATTTCGCGTTCTAAATGATCTACACATTAAAATCCGCTGACCTATGCGTACTCAAGCCCCTGTATATTCTGTAATTGTCTTGTGAACGTGATACAGACCTATAGTTGCAGGAATTATGGCTTGCTCCTAAAAGAAAACGCGAAAATGTCAGGTCTCTACTAACAGACTGAGAAGCAGAACGATTTCAAACAAATTCAAAATCAGTTGCTCTAATCACGGGCCAGATGACTGTGATCTTCGACTCAGAACCACCTACGTCCTCAGTTACTAGAGCGTGACCCTCGTATCCAGAGGGATGTTAGGAAGCAAACCAAGTTTCTTCTTCCGTTTATACGTTGTTACAAGTAATCACTTCAGTGCCAGCCAGTGCTTGTTATTTCAAGAAGAAGCTAATGCATGTGTCTGCCCCAGTTTCACTGTCAGTGATAAATCGTCCCGTGGACGGCTTACAAAGGTGTCGATTGGGCGGGGAAGTATTTTAATTGGTAGCCTGGCGAGAAGGGCGACTCCCTCGGGTAACGGGTTGTAACAGAAATTACACCGCCCCTTTTCAACGCCAAGCTACCAACATACATTATGTGTTGTGGTCAGGAATATGTTGATGCATCGTCTAAGCACTGAGATTCGACCCTTAGACTCGTGATGTTAAAATACGAGGGACATAAATCAACACTAAAGAAGTGCAGTCACTTCAACAGTTTCCCGGAAGTCAATACATAAAAAAAAAAAATTAAATAGTTGGTAACAGCTCTTGTCCACGTTACGAACAAATGTGTTACCAGATTGACTAATAGCGTTCGTCTTCAACAAAGCAGACACCGAAGATAAAGATACGAAATTTTGGCTTCCCAAGTGGCTCACGCGTTCCATGGTGGTGTATTGGCATAGCCATCTTTAGTAGAAGGCCGCGGTCTTATATCTGGCAACCCTGCCAGGAAGGGTCATTTTAACACATCTTTGTCTCGCCAAAGGCAGTGGCTTCCCCTGATTCGCCGGTATGTAGAGCACAATAACGAATCAGGCACAGCCATTGCCTTTGGAGAGCTAACAGAAGTGTTAAAATGACCCTTCCTGCCAGGGTTGCCAGATCTAAGGCCGCGGTCTTCTACTAAAGACGGCTATGGTATTGGTCACAGGTAGAGACCGGAAAAAATCGCGTGTTCACGGAGTTGTAGGCTAGTCTTCAAGAATATATGTGAAATCGTGCAGGCAGCAGCTGCTCGATGACACAGTGGAACTGGCCTGCATTCAGCTACAGTTTTATTATTGGCTCGGTTACTTCCAGGTAATGTAGAGTAAGTCAACAGCCAACTGTGAACGCGATACAGACCTATAGTTGATTGAATAATATCTTGCGCCTAAAATAAAACACGAAATTTTCAGGTCTCTAGTCACATGCCATAGTGCCTCTTGAACTGTAAACGTACTCCGTTGAGTAAGACATTGCATCGCATTTTCTCCTCTTCTTTTTTTCCTATTCAATTTTATTCTGGTTTTCTCAATGCAACCTACTCTCCTTCCCAGTCGGTCACATCTTGACCATTTACGTAACAGCCTTTACACGAGTGCCACATCAGGGATAATCACAATCCAGTATTTTTCTCTAAGCATTCTACTCTTCTAGTCATTTTTCGATTTATGTGACAGGCTCACTTCGAAGTCTTTGCAGCAGTGACGAAGACTAGCCATGTTCAAAGGGAAGCGTTATTGGTCAGGAAAATTTCGTATTGTCTGTGACCTGCAAGCTAGATTATAGTGTACTTTACAGTCGAGCATAAGATGTCTGAGTATTGGTTGCTGCCGCCGTGAATAGCCAGTTTCATTCCAGACCAAGATGGACAGGATACGGTAGGCTACTTTGCTATGGGTTTATATCTATCCAGGACGTTTCTAATAATATGTGATCTAGTTGTAATAGTAAGAGGAATATACACGTGTCTGAACTCTGACTTGTCTTACAACGAACGTGCTCATTTTTCCGGTCCTAAGGCCGTCCGACTAAACTATCTGAGCGTATGTTGAGCTAGCGATTTTTGGTGAACATAATTCTGAAACAATTTGTTTCAATGCCTTTGCAGTTCTACTTCGTGGTAGTGATTGGATGTTTTTAACTCCCAGCGTATTGGAGTTCTACTCGCTAGTCACAGACGTGTAGTGTCGCAGTAACCTTGTTCTGATTTGTGCAGTCAGATGATAGACCTCTCTCATTTGGCTGTACCAATCAGGATAATGTTATTGTGACTTCATACTGCTATCATTTGCCAGTATATCCCCAAGACAAGCGAGAGTTATAAATTGCAATCAGTGACCACGTATAGTAGAACTGCAGAGTCATCTCAGTTTTCAACGTCTTTTTTTATGTTTATATTTGTACCTGATATTTTTTATCTTATTTTAGATATAAATTGTGACTAAAGTTTGCTCTTACGAAAAATTTTTATCTCTCGTAGTTTTTGCGTAATGACTCGTAAATGTCAAAATTTGCATTATACGGTTTGGTAATCGCCACTAAAACCAATTGACATACCGGACTGAAAAAATTACAGAGAATAACCATATTGTAGATTACAACATCTCATATGTAAAAAATTACAGAGAATAACCATGTTGTAGATTACAACATCTTCTATGTAATATATATATATATATATATATATATATATATATATATATATATATATATATTTGTGATTTTAAAAAAATATTGAATTTTTATAATTTAAATTTAAAATTTTAGCAATTATTTTACATAGAAGATGTTGTAGCCTACAACATGGTTATTCTCTGTAATTTTTTCAGTCCGGTATGTCAATTGGTTTTAGTGGCGATTACCAAACCGTAAAATGCAAATTTTGACATTTACGAGTCATTACGCAAAAACTACGAGAGATGAAAAATTTTCGTAAGAGCAAATTTTATTCACAATTTATATCTAAAATAAGAAAAAAAAAATATCTGGTACAAATATAAAAATATAAAAAAGACGTTGAAAACTGAGGTGAACCGTGCCCTTAAGACATTGAAACCAAATAACTTTTTCGCCACAAAATCGTGGCCCTACTTATAGGTACGTCTGC
The DNA here is from genome assembly GCA_003012365.1 of Medauroidea extradentata. Lineage (NCBI taxonomy): Eukaryota > Metazoa > Arthropoda > Insecta > Phasmatodea > Phasmatidae > Medauroidea > Medauroidea extradentata. The sequence goes on along the minus strand of PNEQ01061090.1, from coordinate 54,535 downwards.
AGCTTTGCTTCATAGTCTGTGATTGGATGTTTTAAACTGTACTTGTCTTGGGGTTATGCTGGCAAATCACATGCGTGGTGTCACAATAACCGTATTATGATTGGTGTAGTCAAACGAGAGACGTGTCTGAGCAAAAACACGCTTCCAATTATCATGAAGCAAACCTGCAGATGTGCCTACAAGACAATGAAACAAAATGGTGTAAAAAACTTTCACGACGAACTCGTGCTTCTATCAACAGCCTAAGTGTTTCTAAACAACCAAAATGAACGATTCGTGATGCCCCACCATAATGCAGATAGTTTTGCGTAGAAGAAAATTACTTTGTAATGGTACGATCATTGTGGTACGTCGAGAGTAAGGCGGAGTGTTTTGTCAGCGAGCGACACCGCGGTATCTTGACGAATAGCGGGGCAGCACTCATGTTTAAGTGTGATGGAGCGGCAGCCGAGGTGGCGATAAGGTAAGTCTGGAGGGGGAGGGGGAAGATTGATGGCGGCTCTCAGGGGAATTTGTTATAGTTTTATCAGCGGCTTGTTGCGCCCCTCCGAGGCACCCCAGTGACCGGGCACGGGAGGTGGGGGAAGTGTTTCTCTTTGTCCTGGCCAGGTAAGATGAATCTGTTACACGGGGCTGGGGGAGTAATATTGAGTGGCGACTGCGGCGACCCCTTCGCCCCCTGGCCTACCCTCATTTACAACCCCGCCCCGTCGGCGGCCATTAGCACGAGTATTCGTCTGTGCTCAGGCACGCCACGTCGATCCACACCTGCACACATGCTTTAAGACCTATACATATCTGAATACTTTAATATTTTATATAACTTTACGTATTTCGTCAGTACACAGTTGAAAAACGATTAAGAATATGTATTTTGAAACGGAAATATTGTGATATAAACGTTATATATATCATAAAAGCATGAATAACGTAAAAAAAAATATAAAAATGTATTTTCATTTATTAAAGTATTTTGCAGAACAAAAGCAATGCCATTTATTGACGAAACGTAAAGTTCTTTTACGAATAATTCTCTAATACTATTTACAAGGTTTTAGCGACACCCGACACATTTTTTCATGAAATCTCAATACTGCAGAAGAAAACGATACTCAGACATAAACAGTTTTTCATTATAATATCATCAGCTGATTCTTTTCGAACGGCAATCTTGACTTTAGGTTTTCAGTTCTTCGAAAACGAAAGTTAAAGCTGCTTGATTTGTGCTTTACCGACGCCTTTGTGTACGACTCCATAAGAAGCCATGCATTGGAAGCTATCGTAAAGTCAAATGCTAAAGTTTTCAATTGTGTAACCGCCTTTACCCATTATAGCGTGCAGTTTGCCCTGCTGCCAATTGGTTTATGTAACATGGCCATATTCAGATAGGACAAGTTCAGTACCATTGCAATTATATACATCATACTAACAATACAAACAAAATATTCTCTTAACTGATCCAATCAAAGACTCATAATTAGGGACTTCGAAAATTTCGCATTTTCGTTTGGACACAAAATATATTCAAATAACCTGTACGTTCGTGTCATTTTCGCAGTTTGCCCTAGGATTAATTTGATACTTACTGAAAAGAGCTGAGCCAATAATAAATAACTAACTAAAAGTAAACTCAATCTTGCAGTATCACTGGTTAGCGAGTAGCCAATGAGCAGCTACTGTATACTAGAGAATGTCAATGAACCTGTGAATTTTTCCTGTCTCTGCTCGTAAAATGAGTTATCTCTTTCCAGTAAAACCACAACAAAAGAGTATATTTATAATAATTTTTTTTTCTCAATTGTTGTAACACAATATGAGTACAGACCCGGAAATTTCACTGATTCAAGGACCAGCAGGTTGAACTGCACAGTTCTGTATACACTCTGTCCTCAGCTACTTGTTCACTGGCTGCTGCTACAGTCAGTGGATAGTTGCATGATGAGGTAGTGCGGGAGTCAGCAAGTGTTTTCATGCAGGTATGTCATAGGTTCACAGTTCTCAAGTAAAAGTTTCAGTAACAGTGACGGAGCCGAGAAAGTAATTTACGTGTCCGTGAGTTTGTAATCTAACGCTTTCTCAAGTGAATTCGCGAAGTTTCAGTCTCTTTAAACATGTGCTTCAATGCGATTACTACCTCAAATATCTACCGCCAGATGTTCAGATGTGAACATTTATTACACATTTTGAATAAGGACCTTGTATTTATATAATTTTCGTACGTATGTTTTTAACGAAAGATTTTCGGCATGTGTACGGAAATTTCCACGTGGGTGGCAACGTCGTACTGTCTAAAACTCAGTCATAGTCGCAGGCTTGCTTCACATTACTACGACGCTATCAAATAGTTCCCGTTATATTTTGCAGAAGTTAAGACGGCGTGGCATGTGAATAAACGCAAAATGTATTTATGGGCTGTAGTAGGTTCAACTGACGTTTTCAGCGTTAATTTATGTACCAAAACCATTAACTTTGTATTTTTAGTAGATGATGTAAACATTTTGTGACATAGATGACTATCTTGTCTTCCGGGCTGGAGCCACGTCTTCATGGTTTGAGGAATAACCGTTCCTGGAATCAGGAAAATGCGGCTCCAGCCCGGAAGACAAAGTAGTCATCTAGACAACAGCCTCGAAAGCCTGCAAAACACTTATGTAACATATAATTAAGTTATTTTATGTATGCATAGAGCCACTGATTTTGTGGCGAAAATAATTTTGCACTATCTTGTTTTTACATTTCTGCAATTCTGCTTCATGGTCAGCGATTGAATGTCGAAACACTCACTTGTTTTTGGGTCACCCGTTAAGGGGCATGGGAAGGTACGATGTCGAGAGGACGATTGTAATATCGCCAATAAAATCTCAACTACTCATCAAAATTAGAATGAGCTTTTTTTTTTTTGTCGCGTAGATATTTTATTAGCAGACGTTTATTTATAGCACTATGCGATAGTAACCTTTACTTTCGAGTAAAAATGAAAAACTGTTCTTAGAGATATAAGGGTTTGAAACCACAAAATTTACAGAAACGGAAAACTGTCATTTTTGTGGATTTTAATGTGATAATAGGCTCTCTAAGCCTCTATGATAACCGAATTTTTAAAAATACTCGCGTTTTGATTTGAAAATAATTTTACTACCCGAAAATCTCTGCGCGAGTAGTTTACGAAAGTTAAAACTATTTTCAATTCAAAACGCGAGTATTTTTTAAATTCTGTTATCATAGAGGCCTAGACATTATTATATTAAAAATTATAAAAATTACAGTTTACATTTTCGTAGCTTTTGTGATTTCAAGCCCTTGAGTTTCTAAAAACAGTTTTCCATTTTTTACTCGAAAATAAAGCATACTACCGCATAGTGCTATATAAATAAACGTCCGCTTATAAAATATCTACGTGGCGAAAAAAAAAACTCATAGAATTTTGGTCAGTAGTTCAGATTTTATTGACGATTCAGTATTCTAGTCGTCTGCTCGACATGGTACCTTTCCATACCCCTTAAAGACGTTGGACCCGTAAAAATTCAAAATGTTATATTTGTACCAAACACTGGTCAACTTTTACACATCTGATGACATGTCATTTCCCCAAATTAAAAAACAATTGGGTCGCATAGTTTTAGTATAATCACCTTCCAAAATTGCAAAATGGCAGTTGCGGTGTAGCCAAAATAATAATAATTAATTAACTTGCAGAAACTAGATAATTCATATTAATTCTTAATGATGTGAGCTACTTCAAGACACTTTTGTGAACACAAAGCGATACGTTTTTGTATTTTTAAAAAATCGATGAAAATGAGTACATTTTTGCATAACTTTGACTTTTAGCTACTACTGAAATTTTCAAAACTAACTTTTGTCAACCATGTCATAAAATGCATTGATACACTGACTATCAGTTACTGAAATTTTAAATTTATTAGTTAATTACTTTTTTTGATTTTAGCTACACCGCAATGGCCATTTTGTGACTTTGATGAGTGATTATGCAAAAACTATGGGGCCTAATTTTTTTTTTTGGGAAATGACGTATTATCTGATGTGAAAAAGTTGAACAGTGTTTGGCACAAATATATAAAAAAAATTTTTACGGGTCCAACGCCCTTAAGCGTAGACGCGTGATATTTAAATAATCTTATTCTGATATAAGGCACAGTCAAATGAGTAACGACTCTGCACAAAGGCAAACGGCCAATCACCACGAAGAAGAACTGCAGATTTGCACGTATAAGGCATTTTAACAAATTGGTGTAAAATTCGCTTCACCCAAAAATTAGCGGCTCTTTATATGAACTAGTGAATGTGATAACTACCTGGAAATATAGTTAACGATTGTATTTGAACAGAAGCGTATCATGTCAACAACGGTGGTAACGAGATGGTGGTCAGCAGATCAGCCAATATAATATACTCCAAGCGGACGAAAGACCGAGAGACCCAAACTTGCTACCTTACAGTGAACAGATTATAACCACGTTGCCAGACGTCACGCGTGGTAAGGATTTCAGGAATAGACATTCGCCAACCTGGCTTCTAAACGTAGTCTTAAAATTTCACAAGCCAGGGTTTGGTGGCTACCCAAGATGCTCTCGAACAACCTAGCTTGGAGCCGTCATCGGTTAGTGCGGGGATGTATCACGGTAAAATGCAGGAGCACTTTTGAAAACTGGCTTGTTAATAACAGTAATAATAACCTATATAAAAGTTAGTTTACGTGTTCCTATACGATTCATCCTATTGCGATGCAACTTCAGTGACTTGTGCGTGCACCAGCGAAGGTTTTTGACATAAAAGAGCTCTTTCCTGGTTAGGGGGGGGGGGAGAGTGCTAAACCCGGGCAGGGGGCACAACAGGTACCCAAAAAATTTAGTGAACACTTCTTATTTATCAAGTTTTTTCTAAAATGGGCATTAATGAACCACAAATCATTTTTCAATATTTATAATTATCAAAAATGTGTTGTTTCAGAACACTATTTTTTTAGAAAATTTAAAAAATATTGTAATTTGTCACTTATAATATCATCACTAGTATTAATATTATTACTTGTATGAAATGAGGACCTACTTAAGATTTAAAATGGTGTTTTGAGATAATCAAGTTTAAAGTGTTTGAAGTCCTGGTAAAAAAAAAATGTAGTCACCTTTATATAATGGTCTCTAGCTCCAACTATTATTGTCTGTGAGAAATACCATTTGTTTATGGTTGGCAAATCTAAATTTACGATCGATGGGCTAACGACTTAAGCTGGCTTAAGTCGTAAGTCCACTCAGGTCCACAAACGTGAAGCGTCGGAACAGTACAGAGTACAGTTTTTTTTCAAATGTTATTTTAGTCTCGAAAAAAAAAAGCTTTTAAAAATGTACTGGAAATAGGAAAAACAAACATTCAAAATGTTTAAATTTTTAACTACTTAAAGCAGTATTAAACTGAAAACCGCGCAAATAATGCCGCGAACAACAGCAAGTCGTCAATATATTTTAATTGAGGCCTTACGTTATCTACACGCCGATGTCCACATGCAAAACGGCGAAAATTTAAGGAATAATATAAAACACAACTTCGAAAGTGACTGTTTTACCGTGAATGGACTATACGAGATTTGAAGGCTGGTCCAGCTAGCCGCTCGCAACGTGGGCGTGGAAGACAAGAATCTCCCGTCCTGAGGTGACACCCAGAGAAGAACGACAGTGGCGTGTTCCAAAAATACCAAACTACACAGAAATACTTCAGATGACGTTGGAGTGGTACCAGATAGTTCTAATTAAAGTGTTTGTACTCACAGTGGCCTAGTGTGGCCTGTAATGCACGCGCGGCAGTTTTATTGTTGGATATTCTAACAGAAGAAAAGCGGAAGCTGTTTACGCAACAAAAAATTATAATCTGTTTCACGTAAGAATTGCGATTTTTGAAAGTTTTGAAGACTATTAAGTGTACAAATATCTACAGGAAAGTAATTTTACTTTTGATAAATTACCCAGTTCGAAAGCCATCTTCGTGTTTGTGCCAAAATCAATTGCTCAGAGTTTTATTTCATGGAGCCAGCTATAAAAAGAAATGCCAACGCGTCTGTCAAATAGTGGAATTCTTATATGAGATGACTATAGTTACAGTTTCTGCCACCAGGCGAAATTGTGACCCTGCAAGGAGGGTCCCGATTAGTAGCCTACTGACCTGAAAAATTCGCGTTTTATGTTGGGCAAAAGCTAGATATCAAACAACTGTAATCTAGTGTCACTTTCTCTTTGACCCAATATTTTGTATCAACATATCCTTGAAAACGCTGTAGTTTCTTGCGACATATATGAGCGTAACTTCCAGGGCCGCTCGTTTCTGTCACGGACAGTACGTGATGTACGTCTGCCACAACGTAGCTGTCTGCCGATCAATAACAGGCATCAAATATTACAATACCGGTATTCGTATTGGCTCAGTCAAACAGGCAACAGCTCCAAGTGCAAGCGAAAGCCAGTAATATTTCTGTAAGCTGAACGTACGATGAAATCCAGCTAATAGGTAAGTTTTCCCGCGATAAACCATCATCTCTGCCCACGACGTATTTGACACCTCCTGTACAGCACTGAACTAATAATAACGAAGCAGTTAAATAATGCTGACTTAATAATGTGGTATCACTGCGTCAGCGAGTTGTCTGCTTGAGTATACAGATTATTTGCTATAGCTAGAGCCCACGATTTTTTGTGAAAAGAGTTCTGAACAATTTGTTTCAGTGCCTCACGTACACATCTACAGTTTTGCTTGATGGTTATTGGCAGTGTGTCTTTGTTCAGACACGTTGTTCATTTGTCTGCACCAATCACAATTAGAATATTGTGACTCCGTACGTCCGTAATTTGCCAAGGTACACTGAAAGAAAAGGATTGTTGTAGGTACCATACGTCTGTTAAAATAGGGACAACATTTCATATTAGTTGTCGTTTGGTACTATCCGTATGGTTCCTATAACAATCTGTCCTGCAGAAATGACAATCTGTTCTGTAAAAGGAGAAACTAGCGTCTTTCTTTTACAGATAATTTTGTTACTTCTACAGAACAGATTGTTATAGGAACATAGCAGATAGTAACGACAACCGAACTGGAATGTTGTCCCTATTTTAACAGAAGTACGGTACCGGTGCTTACCCACAGTGCTCTGGTTAAAACCAGTGGCCTCCTTAAATGAAAGCAAAAAGAAATTAAAGAAATTAAATACAGTTCCCGCCTTCCCTGCCCCACTCTTACTTCACAACTCTACTAACAACCTGGACCTTCCTACTTTTCCAGTGCCATTTGTATTTTTAATGCATGTAACTGCTGAGTGGTTACACTCCTATTCTGTCGAGAGGGTTTTTACGGTACTATGCCGGTTTTTCCCTCTCTCTTCTTAGATTATGGCTTAGCTATAGGTACACTCAGGGAGGTAGCCATGGCTTCAATTGCGGCCATTTCTGCCCAATCCCTCTCTGACGCGATGCACGCCTCCTTTGCATGAAACTTCTCCCTTGTACGCGTATGGGGCTCAGCCCTGAGACGTACTTAGTCCCGCTCCTTCCCCGGGCCTCCAACATTACACAGTAGATAGGATTAGAGTAAAATCATCCAATCACAGACGATGTAGCAGAGCTGCATCGAAACCAAATGTTGCAATAATTTTTCGCCGTAAAATCGTGGCCCAAAGCGTGACTTATTTGACTGTGCCAGTTAGAACAAAGTTACTGCAACACAACACGTCTGTGATTTGAGGATAGAACCCTAGACGCTGAGAGTTAAAAACAGCCAATCACTGACCGTGAAGCAGAGCTGCATTGAAACAAATTGTTGCAGAATTATTTTTACCAAAAATCGTGGGCTCTAGCTAAATTTTAAACGTACAAACGTACGTTTATCATGTCGGAAGCTCTTTTATGCTACCGGCTGTTGTCTGTACGTGAAACTGTTACCCTGTTCGACAGAGCCAATGAGAATCTGAGAGTGAAAGATTTGACACCTGTTATTAGTCTGTCGACAGCTATGTCGTGTGGATCATTAACGTTCAGTTACATGTCCGTATAGCCCCAACGTTTTCAAGGGTGTCGGCTCAAGACATTTTTGCGATATTTGACATTTCTTCGTATCAGTACTGTGAGTAACACAGCAAGGTTGTTGTGAAGATACGCGTTAATAACCTTTATGAACATTTGATCATTGAGTAGTTACCAATACTTCTTTACACGTGTCTTACTGTATTTTTTTGTTTAAAATAAATCGGGCCTGTTCCTACACTGTATCGTGCAGAAAGCTTATTCGCGAAAATCAGAGGTCCTTAGCGATTGGTCAAGTGTCTTTTCCTACTTGAGCTAATCAGAACTGCGTTGCTCCGATTCTAAATGGCTGTGATTTGAGGACAGGAACCTAAATGCGTTGCAGTTAAAATCTTAGGATCACGGAGAGTAATAATCCTAGCCGTTAAGTTTACGAATGCAAATAACCATGAAATATTTTCGTGAAACATGATTAGCTAGAGTAAAATTCCAATCTTAAGTTAACCTGAAGTAAACTATTTTACTTTATTTATTCGTCTTAATTTTATGTGGAGAAGTTAAGACGAAGTCGTTTTGTCTTTCACTTAACCACAAAACGCCAGATTTGAATGTTATTATACAAACACACATTTGGACTGAAGAGAAGTAGGCGTGAAGTTTGGTACTGTATTCCAGTTCCTTCTCCGAAGTCGGCTAAAGTGTAGAATTCGGATTGAAATATTTATTCTAATCACCCAACGAATTAAACTAAACAAAGCCGAAGTGACTGTTGTATTGCATAATTAGTTTGGTTAGGTTAAGGCAAGAATCGTCTTGGGAAATAGAAATAAAAGTTTTCTAGGTACAAACAGAAACGCAAAAATGCAAACTATTTATAGTTATGTGTGGATTTGAACAAAACCAGCACGTTTTCTGTTAATTTGCATGAATTATCTGTTATGTAGTTCACTGTTTCGCCAAGAGTTTTTATACACTATGTTTAGTTTCGGTTCACTCCATGTTTACAATAAAGACAATGTGGATTGAAAATTTTTACTGTAAACACACTTTTCGCTCACTCCAGCCCAAGTTCGCACCAGCACGAGTTCGTTCCAGCCCGAATTCACTCCAGTCTGAGTTCACTCCACTAGGAGTTCGCTCCAGCCCGAGTTCACTCCAGTAGAAGTTCGCTCAAACCCGAGTTCACTCCAGTCGGAGTTCGCTCAAACCCGAGTTCACTCCAGTCGGAGTTAATTTCAGTAGGAGTTCGCACCAACCCGAGTTCACTCCTGCCCGAGTTCACTCTAGTAGGAATTCACTCTAGTAGGAGTTCGCTCCAGCCTGTGTTCACTCCTATCCGAGTTCACTCCAGTAGGAATTCATTCCAGTAGGAGTTCGCTCCAGCCTGAGTTCACTCCAGTAGGAATTCACTCCAGTAGGAATTCACTCCAGTAGGAATTCACTCCAGTAGGAATTCACTCCAGTAGGAATTCACTCCAGTAGGAGCTCGCTCCAGCCCGAGTTCACTCCTACCCGAGTTAACTCCTGCCCGAGTTCAATCCAGCAGGAGTTCGCTCCAACCCGAGTTCACTCCTGTCCGAGTTAATTCCAGTAGGAGTTCGCACCAACCCGAGTTCACTCCTGCCCGAGTTTACTCCAGCCCGTGTTCGGTCCAGTAAGGAATTGTGCCCTGAGCGCTCTAATTGGACGGCGGTATCTCGGGCTGTAGTGCACGTGTGGCTGGTAGCGGACAGCAGCAGTAGCAGTGGTCAGAGACTCAGAGAAGGGGATGGGACTGAGAGTGGCGGTAGGAAGAGGAAGAGACGGCCGTGATGCTCACGGTGCTGCGCTAATATTGACACAGCTGTGGGTCCAGTGAGGTGCGCGTGTCGCGGCCACCACAAGCACACACACACACACACACACACGACTGCCGCACCCGTCTACTGCCCAGCAGAGCTCCTAGACGCTCCTCCAGCCCTACGACGTCCATCAAACGACTCAACGGCTGTCGCTGTTTCCACATCGTCCAAGGCCGCTGCGTGCCTCAGGAACCCGGCCACCACAACATTGATTGGGAATAAAAAGGGAACATGTTAATGTAGATACATTTACGGGGGTTTTACCTAAGACTACCATGCAACCTAACGAACAGCCTATATCTAGGGACCTGAAAAATTCGAGTTTTCTTTTACACACACGCCAGAATTCCAGCGACTTTTGCAATTGGCCGTTGACTTATTTGACATCTGCTGGAAGTCTCTGAGCCAATAATAAAAATATACCTGAACATGCCTCATACCATTGTATCAGTATGCAGCTAATGAACAGATGTTGTCTGCTTGAATACATATATATTCTTGGAGGCTAGCCTGCACGTCAGTGAACCCGCAACGTTGTCCAGTCTCTACCCATAGCTAGAGAAGATGGTATATCGCGAAAACATTTTGTGCCAACATACCCTTGAAAACGCCGTAGTTAATTACAACACGTATGATTAGTAGAGAACGTGATTTATCGCGATAATGTTTTCTGCCAGCGTATTCTGCAAATCAGTGTAGCATCCTGCGTCATGTATTATTGGCCGACGGTTATGTATCACAGTCTAGTTGTTTACAGACGAGTCACAGACGTCCAGAAGTAGTGCACCAGAGTTATCATTGGCCCAGTCAAATAGGGACTCGCCAGTAACGAAATAAAAGCGTCAGAAATGAATACATTACATTGGAGCCTAGCTAACAGTCAACTTTTCCCGCGATATTCCAGTGTCTCTAATGATTAGGCGACGTACGTCTGACACAACGTAACTGTCTGCAGACCAATAACAGGCATCACATATTACAACAGCGGGATTCTTATTGGTTCAGTCAAATAGGGCAACAGCTCCACATAAAAGAGAAAGCCAGTGATCTTCTGGTGAACTGAACGTGAGTTGAAACCCAGCAAACAGTCAGTTTTTCCCGCGATAAATCATCCTCTCTACCCGTAGCTATAGATCTGCACATTTCGTGTTATTAATTGACGGAATGCCGAAGTCCAAGTTACTGTGTTCTCATGATTGCTGTTGTTGACTCGTTCGCAGGACTTTTTCAGCAAGAGATAGCCGGCCTCCGTAGCGTGGTCGTACAGGTTCCGGGCTACGGTGCGCGAGATCCTGGGTTTGAATCCTGTCTCGGGCATGAATTTGGTTTTGTTCTTCACATCACTTCGCCCTCATCGGCTTTTAAGGGGCTTCCCTACCTGCCCTTCAAATACGTTGCAGCAAATTACGACAATTTTTTTTACGAAACTGTTTAACACAAATTATATTTGTATATCTACGAAAATGACACACACTTAAAACTTTGTCGCTATAGTTTTAAAAAATTCGGTACGTTAATTAAAAGCATCATTTTCGGGAACCTCAAAATGGCAAAAATGGGTTTCCCAGACTGCCATACATGGAAAAATAACAACCGGATTAAAAAACCATAACTATAAAAAATCGTCAGACTTTGAAATATGCTGCCCACAAATAAAATAATATGGTCACCGCTTATAGCCCCATATGAAAAGAATAATAGTAAAGCATTGCATGCCATCTGAGTGGCTTGTACGGAGAGGCGACAATGCATTACTAGAGATTATAATTTATCGCGGGAAAACTTGACTGGTTGTTGGATTTCAACGTTCGTTCACCTTATGAAAATATTACTGGCTGTCGCTTGTACGTGAGCTACTGCCCTATTTGACTGAGCCAATAAGAACCCCGCTATTGTAATATTTAGTGCCTATTATTGGTGTGCAGACAGCTACGTTGTGTCAGTGTTTTCGTGGCTATGTTGGTACAAGAGATTTTCGCGATATACTATCATCTCTATGCATTCTTACTGGTCCTGCCTCACACACACAAACGTAACCTGTCTAGGAAGGCCCCTTACTACCTCGTTGTTAAATGATCGTAAATCCCTAACACCACAACTAAAGACGTTAGTTAAATGTAAAACGCCCACTATCATGTAATGAGGGCATACGGAGATATGAAGGCCATGACGGAACCAATAACGCGTGTGTTCCGGTAAGTATATAGGCCAGTGATATCTAGCCATGTCGCCATACAATAACGGCAAAATCTACACGTCTGTGCCTGTAGCTGCAAACACTTGATCCTGATATCGCAGCACAACAAGAGGTCTTGCGTTTGATCTAGTACGGCCTAGCTCTATAACTCGGGCCATGGACTTTTCGCGAAAAGAATTTTGCCTCAGTTTGTTTCAGTGTCTTACGTTCACAACTGGAGTTCTGTTTGGTGGTCAGTGATTGGATGTTTAAAACTGTCACGTGTCCTGGGTTTCTACCAGCAAATCACAGTCTTGTGTTGTCGCAGTAACCGTCCCGTGATTGGCGAAGTCAAACGGGAGACGTCACTACACGAAGACACTCTGCCAACAATTATGAAGCAGAGCTGCAGATGTGTTCATAAGGCACTGAAACAAAGTGCGGCAAAATTCTTTGTTCATGGCCGTATCTATAACTTCTTAATTAGCAAGGGAGCCATGGTTGCCGAATGGTCAGACCATTCGCCTCCCACCAAGGCGATCCGGGTTCGATTCCCCACATTTTCGCATGTAGGAATCGTGCCGGACGTTGCCGGTTTTCTCGGGGATCTCCCGTTTCCTCCGCCCTTTCATTCCCGCGCTGCTCTATACACACCTCACGTCGCCCTTCACCAGCACTAAATACCTCGATGTTAAGCGCGGACCAAAATCTCTCTCTTAATCAGCAAGTTACAAATATTCAATTGAAGAAAATTCTTGTCATACTTACTGTCCCTTTGACATAACTGTTGTTTTGTTTACCGGCTTGAAATGTTCCGGCACCCCTGCGAGGCATCTTCGTCATCGAACAGGTATTTATACAGAAGCTAACTGACGTATCGGTGCCCTTTGACGTAAGCGTGTACTGTTAAATAAAAATAAATAAATATACATTTATATAAATTTATGGTGGTTTTACATTCGTGTATGAAAAGCTATGAAAACTGCTACAGTAGGGGCAGTTTTTACACAAAAATTACTGGGAATCCCAAAATAAGTACATATATCTTATCAAAACACACAAATATACACATGTACTGTATTTTGTATTTACTAGGAGGCTGCTGTTAAACTAAACTTTTAAAAGCAAGTGTCAATCTACACCGACGCAAAGTAATGCCACTAGTCATGTTGTTCAATTGACCCAGTATTAACGCACTATTATTACATAAAAATGCATTGTTATTAGTAAAGTTTAACAACGAATAAATATGCGTAAATTACATGCGTGAAAATTCCATTGTCGTGAATAAAGCATAGTAATTGAAGTTTAAACCGCATAATTAAAACAATGTATATTAAATGTTGCTTACGGAAGTTTCCAAATTGAATACTGAAATACTAATTTTTTATAGTTGGGTGTTTGGTAAATAATCCACAGGGTGCTAAGATAGACAGGGCTGCAGCTTGGAGAGGGGGCTAAAAGGGACAGAATGCCCCTTTCCCCAGATTGAATTGGGCCCCGGTCCTTTGCCCTAAGCTCTTTAAAGAAAACTACGTTAGATTCTTTCATTTCCCATCTGTAAAATACGTCGGTATTTACAGAGTCAGTGTGCTTACATTACTGTAAGGATCTATAACATACTTTACAATATTGTTTATGTAAAATGTGTTTTAGTTGCGTTTACAATTAATAGGAAAGTAGTTGGCAAATAATGGTTCTTAAAATTTTCATTCATACATTAAGTGCCCAAATAATTCTCTGCCGCAGGCCCTCAGAAAACTTGTGGTTGGCCAGGAGATATAACCAATTTACGTCAAACACGCCTGTTCAAGTCTTCTGGGTATTGCTGAGTGAACTCTAGTCTTAAGTACGGTACTTTTCATCACTCAGCTGTGGTCTAGTGGCTATTGTTTCGGACTTATATTACTAGGATCGTAGGTTCAAATAACCTAGATTTCCAGTGATTTCAAATCGTTGCTCCCAAGTCGTACAATGTGAAGGTTTAACATGCAGTAAAAATACTGTAAATGTGGCATGGGAGTAACATTTTATAATTCTGAAAAAAAAAGTAAGTTTTTTAAACACGATATGTTATAATATGACATAATGTACAGTTAGAAAAAGAAACTTTCCTGTTAATTCGTTTTTATTAAGTTATGTCACAAAAAGGCAAAAACTTAAAAATGTACTATCACCTTATAAGTCTGTGTAGTTTAGTATGCAAAGATACACATACTCTGACATAATTATTTTACATCATTCTTTTTCGTGACGTTGATGTCAAAACACGCAGTCACATGTTGGTGTAAAATTAGTAGTTGAGAGACTGCTGTCACACATTTGCTGTACAATTTTTACTGTGTACTTGGTTACATAATGCAGACCTGAGATGCTGGAAACTAGCACATCAGTACATCAACAAATCCAGAGAACCATCAGGCCTCAAAATAACATGAAACTATCTTGGCACATTTTCAAACTTCCCGCCACACCCTAGTTCGCCCTCGGCCGCTAGATGTACTAGTTACATACCTACCAACCTTACAGTGTACCAAGTGCAGTGTACCATGCCACCATTCGCCGCCCGAGGTAGCTGTCTTGCGACCGTGCCTGAGAACGTGTCGTTCTTCCGTGTGTTTTGTAAATTTCACATCAGTACAATTCTGCGAGTACATGTGCATTTACAGCTACATGTTTTTGTAATTAACATTCTAACGTGATCACGGTCGGATTTACCACTTGGCCCGGGCCTAGGGCGCAACTATCACAAGGGCGCACTTTTATCGAGGAGAACATCTGAAGAATTTCCCATCACAATTTTTAAAAAAAGTCAGTATGGCGACGAGTAAAAATTTTTTAAATAGCATTACTTTTAGCATTATTGACCAATGCTATCTCAATTAGTTTTACCTGTATTATGGCCAACCCAGATATTTATTTTCAAACAACTATTATTATACACAGTGAAAGGACATTATATAATGTGGTGCTGAAAACGGGGAAAGGACGCGAGTTGTTAAGGAAGGAAGGAAGGGAAACAGAGGCTACAGAGGGGCTTAAACTGAAGGGCCTAGGGCGCCTAGAAGCTTAAATCCGGTTCTGAACGTGATACATTCCAGTCCACGCTGCCACATCGAGTCTGAATGGTGTGTATTTGTAAAACGTTACCCTAACCTCGGAACTCCATGTGTAATGTGATATTACAGCATGAATTATACTAATTTGGCGCTACAGAAGAAGCATCGCAGTTCAACTTTTAACGTATATGCTGACCGCAATCAGTCCAGAAAATTAAATATAAAAACAATTGCTGTACTAACTGCGTTATAAATACACGTAAAAGTTCAATTGCGATGTTTGTACTGTAACGAAATGTGAGTAGAATTCACGCTATAATAACACATATCCCATTTTACTTCTTAGAATTTGAAAAATTCGAAATGTGAAAAATAAAATAGCCCAATTCTCAACAAAACGACTGATGCTGAGCCTTAATAATGGAATATTTCATTAATTTGTCATGCAGAATCATTGCAAGAGAATTATAGGTTATTTTTAAAGAATTCTCTTGCAATGATTCTGCGTGACAAATTAATGAAAGAATTCGTTATTATTTATGTCTAGTAGTTTACCAAGATTATATCCTAAGCTTTGTCGAAGAGAAAATTTTGGTAATACAATCTGAACAAATAATATGGCTCAAAAGCTGAAAATACAATATAATTGTCTAACACTTCCCCTTAAGGGGGGAAGAGAAAGAAACCATTTAAATTACTCTACAGTTAAAGAGAGAGAGGAAGAGAGGAAGAGAGAGGGAGAGAGAGGAAGACAGAGAAGAAGAGAGAATTTGGGAGAAAGAGAGGAAGAGTGAAAGTGGGAGAAAGAGAGGAAAAGTGAAGGTGGGAGAGAGAGAGAGGGAGAGAGATGGAGACAGAGAGAGGGGGGAATAGAAAGCAAGAGAGAGAGAGAGATAAAACTTATTTGCGTAACACTACTGTAAAATAATTTTTTTTTAATTCACTTTTTTTACTATTATTCAGTATATTAGTTTTACCTCCATTTCAACAACAAATAACCAAGCCACAGCCATTATCACAGGAAAGTAATAGCCAATAACAACATACTCTTACCTGTGCAGCCAATCAGGGCGTGGTTCTTTCCGATTGGCCGGGACAGAAGTGCCCAAACTTATTCTGCAGGTGTTTCATTGACTGTGTATGTGGCTGAAGACGGGAACAGATAGCAGTCTCGGAAACGTCGTAATTTGTTTTGTCGCAAGGAGATAATTGTGTTAGTTTGTGTTTTCATTGTTTTTCTGTCCACGGTTACTGCGTTATTTGCATTCGTTCGCTGTCCGCAAGGTGTGTGAGTTTCTGTTGTGTCGTCTACATCCAGCTTTTTTTGTCGTTCGTTTTGTTTTGTCTGTTTGTTGCTGTATGTAATTATATATATATATATATATATATATATATATATATATATATATATATATATATATGCAGTGGAATGATCTGAGTTATATATTTATTTTTCGTTGGTTAACTTTTGGTGCTTAGGTGCTCGTTTGTGTTCAGTTTTCTTGTAACTCATTGACTGAATTTCATTGTGGAATTGTTTACGTTTACCTATATTTGCCAGTTGAATACAAAGTTCTTTTGTTTCTTTGTGTGAATTCTCTGGTTTTCTGTGAGGAACTGTTTGCTGCAATGGGGAATGTCCAACACACTTCTTTACTTTGTAACTTGCCTCCATTGCAAGATTCGTTCAAAAGTAACGTACATAATTTAGATAAGAGAGGAGCGGTTGTTTAGTTAATTACGTTAAGTTCTGTTCTATGTTAGGTGACGCTTTGGACACCTTAGACCTCACCGTAGGCATGACGCCGGAGGCTGATTTCGCAGGGGCTCGGTTAACGACGGACGGCGGCACGTCGTGGGTCTCGAGCCATGACCATCCTGGCGAGCTGGAAGGCTTGAAGAAGGCGAACCTCTATTCCCCCATTACATTGCGTTATACTGTAACACTTCAGTGCGGGTAGAGAGAATCTCTGAGGCCCTTGTCGTGTTCAACTAGTGGCTTACTGCACTGACGTCGTCACTAGCTTGCCCTCAAGGCGAGGCTCTTGTTATACGTAACAAACCGCAAGAGGGGACTTTCTCCGTGCTGCGTTGCAACATTGCGCGCGAAAAATGTCTTCCTACAAAATTTTACCACAACCTTTTGCGTCTCAAATTTAGCCGAGGATTCGCGTCATGTTCTTACTGTATGACCGTCTCTTGATACCCTGTATAGGTATAAGTAGGAACTCCAGATTTTCGCGGAAAGCTTTCTGCACCAACATGTTACAATGTCGTAGTTCCACCTCTGTAGTTGTGCTTCTTTGTTATTGCCAGAGTGTCTTTGTGTAAAGACTCTACCAGTCAGAATAATGTCGCTGCGAGTAACACATGTCCGTGATTTGCAGTAAAACCTCAAGACACGTGACACAGGGGAGCCATTTAAGGGGGGGCAGGGGGGCAAATTCCCCCCCCCCTGAATTTAGAATTTTAAGCGTATAAAATATTTTTTTTTTGTATTTTGTTATTTAAATAATGCTATTTTTAGCACATACTGTATTATTAGAGTTTTTAATTTATACATGCTTAATTAATAAAACTGCAACAAGGTCACTGTTGCCGAAAAAAAAATCTTGCCCCCCCCCCCTCCCCAAGAAAAACCTGAAATGACGCCGCTGACGTGACAGTTAAATAATCACTGACCATGAAGCAGAGCTGTAGATGTGCACACGAGGCACTGAAACAAACTTATGCTGAAATATCTTCACAAAAAAAAAAAACAGGGGTCTCTAGATATAAGATAAACCTTCCCTACTTTGTGATACTAAGTCTTCGAAATTCAGAAACATATTAATGATTTTAATTGTGATGTTATACGTAATACATTTGTCACTGACTGTCGAAACTACACATGCCTGCTCTCTGTTGGTAACCTACTGAGCTCGTTGTGAAACTCACGTGGTTTATACAAGATATTAAGGTAAAACACGGTATATGGTCGATTTACCTTATTTGGATTAACTAGGAGATAAGAGTAAAATAATCACCTAACATGTGTGTATATTGTATACATACAACTGAAGTTATTATTTTATTTTATCTCGTAGGAGCTTGTCGAACTTGTCCGTCCCACGCTAGCGGCTCGTTCGCCGACGTACGTCTAGGGACGCAGGACGATCCCAAATATTTGTAAGGACATCTTCGCCCCACGCACCACATAACGGGAGCCCGCGTGGCCGAGTTAAGTTCTCTGCCCCCTCCCCCCCTCCAACGTACCATCCTCACATCCTGGTCGTCTGTCGTGCGAGTTCAGTTACGTGTTAACCTCACGGAAGCTGCTACCCTGCTTGGGGTCGTGTGTCACTGGATATAAACACGTGGTCCTGGCTGAAGTGATGTGGAGTGGATTACTGTCGTGGCAGCCGCCCTATTCCTGGGGCCGACCTATCGCGTGACGCGACGGAAACATACCTCTCTCACTCCGACACAGGTGTACGTTAAGCAGTATCTCCAGCTTGGGTATTACGGCTGACGCTTGGCTTTACCAAGTAGGCCTACCAACAACGCCTGTTGTCATTACATTCCAAGCAGGGTCAAAGAATTGGTACTGTTATAATCCTGATAGCTTTTGCCCTCGACTTCGTTCGCATGTTTTCAATGTAATGTGATAATTTTTTGGGTACCTCGTTCTGACCCTGCCCTGTTTGACCCTCGCCCTTCCCTCCCGTAATTCTTACTTTGAGGTCAGCAATGGTAGCCGGTAACGGTGGACGAAACAAATTATACACCCACAGAAAGAAATCGCACGGGGTAGGGCTTGGGATTCAGGGGAAGGGGGGGATAGGGTGGTTGATGTAAGGGTTGGTCGCCTGCTGCTCCACGAGCAATCCAGCGTTGTAGCTCCACGAGCAATCCAGCGTTGTAGCAATCCAAACAGTAACACCGGACATACTGACAAGAGTGTGGAACTAGTTCGCGTATCGCGTAGATTTGGTTCTTCTGGCTGCGAGTGGTGATCACACTGAACGTTTATGAAGATATGGTGAAGAAACTTCACTGTTCCACAGTGCATTAGCCTGGTCAACCAAGGTTGAGGATTGTTTGGTTTTGGTATTATAGACATTCAAAGTTGGGGCATTCTTTTCTGATCAACCGGTATAAATCAATACCATGTATTCATGACCCCTACCGAAAGTTCCTCAGCCAACAGAAAATCATTTTGTAGTCAGACTCAAGTGTATTCGGACTTTGTAGTATCTGAGTTCAGTTGCCGTGGAAAACACAGGCATTTGCGCCGACTTCAGGTGCTCAAGTTAGTTAGGTCTGAGAACCAACCTCCGGTTAACATACTGACATACGACAGGCGACAATCATACTTATCACACTGTCAAAAATAGGAAAAAAAAATGTAATACGTATTTTTTTTAATTTTTTAAATTTTTATAGTGGCACAATATATAATGCTAAAGAAATCCCTTCATTCTTAGGGTAGCGGTATTTTTCTAAAATGACTTTAAAATTTCTGTGAATTTCAGCAAATATCTTTAGTGTGAATTTATGTACCAGGCCCTCTTACGCTTTTACGACACTCGCGTTTATCTTTTGTTTCGTTAGTCTTCGTGTCAATTGTCAATATTAAGGGTGCCGCCTTTCCGTACGCTGGAGGTTCAAACGCAAAGGAGATGTAAGAGTGAACTTGAAGCGTGCATAAAATGCCGCATCCCCACAATCAGCCAAAATTCTCGCCTTGCCATTTTTGCTGTGGGGCGTATGTGGTGGTCATATAATTTTATTTGTGGAAAGTCTGTAGCAAAGTTCAAAGCACGTCTTAATTTAAGTGTCATATACGTCCGGTTGGATACATTTTTAAGTACGGCAGTCTAAAAAGGCCGTATTTAGCCATTTTGGACAGTTTAGAAACAGCATGCTGTCTTAACAGTGTCATTTCCACCTTTCAAAAGTGTGTTTTCTTTTCTTACGTTGGCACAATGTGCGCATATGGAATAGTTCCGTAAAAAAACTGTTTACGAACACACTACAACCAATTTTACGCGTGTGACGGTCAAATACGACTACACTACTCCATCGTTTTTCTGCCTCACACACAAACAACCTATTTATGGAGGCCACTTACGATCCGGAATGTTCTTCGCCTCACTGAATAAGGGAATCTCAGGCAGTCGTAGTGATCTAGTTGTCCCGCGTGTTCGGAAACGTCAAAATTACGCAACGTAGAAAGTTCGCATGAGCACAGGATAGACAGAGAGAGAGAGAGAGAGTACCTGGATATGGTATACCCATTAATTACGCAGATGAAGGTGGAAACACGGCCAACCAAGCACAAAACACGCCCTAATGACCTGTAGATGGGACAGGGGACTTGTGAGCCGCCAGCAGTTGTAACCGACCAGGAAGAGCGACAATTGCAACTCACATTTCGCTCCCGAGTCTGTCTTGCGTAGTTTGAAGCATAAATGTAAAGGATCGCAGTCCTCAATTATGGCAGCATTTCGTCAAATATATTTAAACATGGGGGAGTGTTAAACATTTTTCTTGTATTTTCAATTTTGAGGCATTACATTAATTCAAATTGTATTATAAAAACGCTCTCTTCATAAAGCTTAGGATATATTCTTGACAAACGTCTTTACATAAATAATAATATAATATTTCATTAATGTGTCATGTAGATTCATTGTAAGTGAATTCCTGAAAGTTTGCCTTGAAATGATTCTGCGTGACAAATTAATTTAGGCATGAAACTCTTGGTGCAAAATTTATTTAAAATGTAAGAACGTGTACAACACATCTTTATCTTTAAAATTACGTCATAAATTATATGGTAGCCTCTGAATGTATCATAGAGGTGAGTTCTCAGCAAGAAGACTGCACACCAGTTCAGTGACTTATGCCTAGATGCTAGGGTGAGGCGTGATGCGCGTACCATGTTGTCCTTATTGCTTCCGCACTTCAAGACCACGAAGGTGCAAATGCGCCTACCTAAGCGGCCACCTTAAGAGGACGTGGTACATAATTCAACGCTAAAAGCATTTATCTATGACTGTAGGTTTCTTGAAGCCAATTTGCGAAAATTAAATAATAGTAGTCCTAGACAATAGTTTTAGTCAACGTTTAAAACAAAATTGTTTCCAGTGTTACGAACTTCTGAGGCACAATCTCTGACGCCGGAACCTCGTGCATTTAACTGCGGCGCAAGAGATCACACGTAACGAATTAGTAATTCTGGATAAATATTTACTCAAACTTGGCAAATACCGTTGTCTAGGATTGTCATTGAGTACTTTATCCATATTGGCTTCGAAAAAAGCGTATGAATCAGTTTATGTTTTTATGGTTTATTTATCGACCACGCCCTCTTAAGAGGAGTCCTCGACTGGCGCATGGACGGCGTTGCAGCGTGTCACGCGTATCCTTTTTCACGAGAAACCGCTTAACTTACTCGTATTATGTTTATCTGCGAGAATAACACACATTTGAAACTATGCTTCTATGTTTTCAAAAATTCAGCACGCTTCTTAGGAACATGAACTTCGGGCCTCTCAAAATGGCTAAAAACGGTTTTTTTTAGACTGCGGTAACTCCGAATATATTTCCTGAAATCGTAAAATGCAAAGGGAGAGGCATGCGTTGATCCTTTCTTCATAATATTAAAAAATAAAATGTTTTGGTCACCGCCTAAAGTCCCGTAGGAAAAGACAACGAAAACCTTGCAGGTCGGTTTGGCGCGCTGCGAATAGAGGCGATATGCTTCTCGTCAAGCGTGGGATACGGGCTCTTATCGCTACGCTGTTCCCAAGCGTCAAAGGTGGAAATTTGACACCGGCGAAGACTCCTCTTAATATTACTGGATCTAAATACGTCTCGCAACTGTACGCTCCTTCCCCCACATTGAAAGGAAGGTTTGACTACTCCATCAAAGATTCAAATAGTGCCAGCTGTACATGAACAATCATTTCAACAATTTATTTGGTTTAACATAAATCTTACTATCAGACTAAAATAAGTTCTGCTGTTCTTTAGACCTCGGATAACAACTACACCCTGGTTCGGCGTTATAACACAAAGCGCCGTGCAAGAACAAAGGCATAGACAAAGAAGGGCTTAACTCCTCTCGACACAGGAATACGAAAGCCACCTCATTTACATGCATTGTTTTACTGGAATTACGAAACGACGCAGTGGTAAAACACTGGACTCCTAACCGGGCTAGATTACACCGTACACAAAAGTCAACATCTGAGGCTTCATTGAAATGCATTTTCTTTATTATTATTACTCTTGAACTTACCGTGAATAAGTAAGCATTTTGCAAACAATAACCGACATTTCAGTAGTCCAGTTCCAAAACTCTCCTTGTCCTTCACCGAGGAAAGTTAGTTCTGAACAGGTTTGTGTAGCTTTTTTATTTCAAATTTTTCTCTCCTATCAAAGTGGATTAAGATAAGCATGGCATATTTGTCATTCGATAAATCATTTGTACTTTTTTTTTTTTTAAACATTCGTGTGAAATACATTGGCTCGTATGGCTGAAATCAATGGCGTATCATGGTCGTGTTTCAAGGCATGCAACATAACTCCTACTAAACGCTTTGAGCACGTGGATTCAGTGTGCTTAACGGTCATATACAATACACATGAGTTGTGTATACAGAGGTATATTATTGTATAATACGTTCCTTACCTCTTGCACGCTACTGGAAGAAGAGTCTACCTGCTCCTACAAGTCTAATGGTCCCACTGACAACTCAGTGATGAGTAGAGGTACGTCAATTTCGCGGATTCATCTGGCAGTAGCCTAGATTGCTCAGTCCTGTACACGTTCTGGATACAGTCGATTATTCATTGGCTTACAACATTACAAGCGATAGCTCTATGAATCATTTCCTTATTTACTACTGGCTTGCAGTAGTTAAATGCGTTTCGTGACAGCCGCCAGCTAATTACACACGTTACTATGAAGTATATATTTTTGGCATTCAACCTGACCTTGAATGTATCTGCGAAATTGACGTACCTCTAGTGATGAGTATAGTCACTGCTGATCACCGCATACCTTGAAACACGACCGCCATACGCCACTGGTGGAAACAATGTTTATGAGCAACAGCGACCACGTGCATAATACTTCTTACAACGTCTCAAATATACTAAATTCAAGTGTTTGTGTCTGCGCAGTATGCGGCATAGCCACTCCCTGCTCCCATTTTACACACCGCGAACCATATTTTTCGCCAAAGACGACCAAAGTAGTTTAATCTACGCTTACAGTCGCACAATACTTAACATCAAGGTCAGAACACGCGATTGAGCACAATTTTCTTTGTTAGACATTAGTGGTCCCTCTGCATTATTTCTTTTAAAATTAATAATTTTGAAAGCTGCAGAACAATGCGTACCATTCGGCATTTTAAAAATAAGTTAAATGCAACATTGCTTAATTTCAAAAATATGCTATCTACATCGGCACGTGGGAATTGGACATACAAACGGTAATGGCTGATCAACATACGAATGACGATAAGTAGAGAGAAACGTTTCAGAATTGCCAACCAAACTCACAGCATAATTTTCGTTTTTACATTTAACTTTACAACATACAAAATAAAAATTATCAATTGTTAATGATATGCGTTAGTGAAAATATATTATTTTAATCCGTTATTATTTCACTATACCATTTATTTTTTGTTGCATATGTTGTCCGACTGAGGTGTAAAACTTCGACATAATTTTGCTAAACGGTATCGATTCTCACTGACAGCGCAATGTATCTTATACGCGCAAACATTAAGAGACGCGTCCAGAGAGATTATACATTTCCCGTCGTTAGCCGTTAGGCGCGGAAAGATACGAATTGGCTGAAAACAGAATTTTACCAGGGCTTTTTTGAGTGCTCACTTTATCCCGTACCAGCTATAGGAACAGCGTCTGCGTGTGAAGAGACGCGGGCTGGCGTCTACAGCCAGGAGCTGTAGTTCCTCGTGCTGCCGCCCGCAGCGCTGTGAGGAAGTCTCAGTCAGCACGTGGCGAGAGTAAACACAGCACGGCAGGTGTTTTGACGGAGAAATGCGCCTGCCAGGTCCACTGGTGGTCGTCTCTTTCTCACTCTCTCTCTCTCTCTCTCTCTCTCTCTCGGTACCGCGGCGGTGTAGCGATCAGAACACTCGCTTCGCACAACACTGTCGAAGAAAACTAAAGATTATAGAAAAACATAACCAAGCATAGTTTGCTTTAATGAACAAGATACATACACAACATAAAATTCCATAAATAGAATCGGGTCAAATAAAAACAAGGACAAACATACAAAAATAAAAAAAGAAAAGAAAAACCCAAGACACCACCAGTGCAGACAGCCAAGGTCTAAGGTCTTCTTTGACAAAGGGACAAACAGGAAAATAAATGTATGTGCCACGAAATGAAAATAAAAATATGACACACCAATGAGGCGAAACAAAACCAGTGTTATATCAGACACGGCACCTGATAGATAGAGGTGATTTATCGCGGGAAAAGTTGACTGTTTGCTAGGCTCCAATGTAATGCATTCATTTCCGACGCTTTTATTTCGTTATTGGCGAGTCCCTATTTGACTGGGCCAATGATAACTCTGGTGCGCTACTACTGGACGTCTGTGACTCGTCTGTAAACAACTAGACTGTGATACATAACCGTCGGTCAACAATACATGACGCAGGACGATACACTGCTTTGCAGAATAAGCTGGCAGAAAACATTCTCGCGATAAATCACCTTCTCTACTGATAGAGTTGCTTCATAATTCAAAGCTATAAACATTTATCTATAGCTGTAGGTTTCTTGAAGCCTATTTGCGAAAATTAAACTATAGCAATCCTAGATAATGTTTTACCTAACATTTGAAACAAAATTGTTTCCAGTGTTACGAACTTGGGTTGGACACACAAAATGCCGCAGCCAGGTCTGTTGCAGCTACGTCTTGATGGACGTATTTTCTGTCTTCGAGACCTAGACGTACGGAAATAATAAGGACGGCACAGTACATGCATCACGCGCAAGTCATTGAACTGTTATGCTGTCTTCTCGCCGACAACTCGCCTCTATGAGTGGGGAACATATCATTTTATGACGTTATATTAAAGATAAACGTGTATTGTTTTTGGTTGTTTATTACTTTTTTTCCTTATTTTTTGTTGGCTAATTCCTTACGGGATCTTTCAGTTTCATGTTCAGCTGTTTTGGTTTATGGATGTGCTGACTCAGCCGACTAGGCTTTGTTATCTCTTTGTTCGTTTATCTTAGTATCATTCTAAGATTTCTGGGACGAAATATATCGTAACGGCGTATGTCCACAATAGTACAGTCCCATTGCAAGAGACATTCAAACACGTTATGTATTCTACATGCCTATACTATTTGTTTTAATTCTGCACCAAGAGTTTCGTGCGTATAAAGGATCGCAAAATCACCAATTTCCCATACCATTTTCGGCCGCAATAAACAAATATTTATAGAAAACTGGAGGACATTAAATTGCTGTAGACACGTGTAAAGATCTTCAAATAATGTTCATGTGCAGATGATACTTATGCACATTGAGTAGTTTTCAGATAAACATTTATCTGCTAAAGCTCTACACAGCGCTCGGCTTAAAGATAACTCTGTCCGACAGAAGTGTTCTGCGTATACTGTTTTGTGAAATATGGAAGACAGGACGGATAAAGAAAGGTTAACATACATTTAACTCTTTTTTTGCAAAAATAATTTTTTTTTATTTCTCCAGTGTCTAATTTCCACCTTTGACGCGTGGAAACAGCGTAGCGATAAGAGCCAGTGTCCCACGCTTGACGAGAAGCATATCGCCTCTATTCGCAGCGCACCAAACTGGCGTGCAAGGTTTTCCTTGTAGTATTTTCCTACGGGATTTTAAGCGGTGATCACAACATTTTGTTTTTGGATAGCATGATGGAAAGGCCAACGCATGCCTTTCGCTTTACACTTTACGAATTCAGGTAATATTTTCGGAGTTACAGCAGTCTTAAAAAAAATTCCGTTTTTAGCCATTTTGAGAGGCCCGAAAATCATGTTTCTAACAAGCGTGCTGAATTTTTGAAAACATAGAAGCATAGTTTCAAATGTGTGTTATTTTCGTAGATAAACATAATATGAATAAGTTAAGCTGTTTCTCGTGAAAAAGAATACGCGTGACATGCTGCAACGCCGTCCATGCGCCAGTCGAGGACTCCTCTTCAGTTACTACTACCAGTACTGGTACAGCTATAGGATGTTTTATTTCTGTGAGTGAGTCTGGAAGATCAGCACGTCAGAAAGACGCTGACAATACAGGAGGAAAAAATCCGTAGTTTGTATTTGCACAAAAGAGATTGTTGAAACAAGTAGATCCTACACGCGGGGACAAGTTATTACAAATTTTCTAACAGGCGAGGCAATTTACACTGGGGAAATATTACACGCGCTACTTTCCGTCATAAAATTCGTGTAATAACGCAGAAAATATTTTTATGTTGCAAAAAGAAAAGAAAATGTTAACAAAAAAAACTTTGCTTTAGTTTGACTCGCTTTTGACTCTCGATTTTTTTATAAAAACCAGTTTTGATGATAATTTTAATATCGATTAGGGAGTTTACCTTCATTCTCGGTTGTTTGATTTTATTTTGGTACACGATTTTATTAATTTTTTTAGTACGTTCCAAAAGTGAAATCGTGATTTTGACATGCGGTTTAATTTTTATCCGAAATAAAGTCATTAAATTTTTTTAGCGTCTTTGTTGACGAAACGTCCAGTGATTAATAGCGAACGTAACTTTTCCCCCGTGACACTGCAAAAAGCATTTACCAAGGCTCGGAGCCGCCTTGTAAACTGGACCACGGATCGAAATGTTTGCCCAAAGAGAAAAATGGAGAGAAGTGAGCTCACGACGCCTAGGCGTGGAGAGATTAGTGTTGAGAGAAGTGTCAGGTGTTGACAGGGTGGTATAAACGTGATTTATGCCCTCGGCCTTACAGCCACAATCCTCCTTGTAATAGTGGCAATTGTGCATGCGCCGTCCAACATCTTCCTTCACGGAGATCGTGACAGTCCTTCTACTAAATACACGGTGCTTACAAATATAGCTGCACTTCTTGTAGAATAACTACACTCTTTTGACACTTAGACCGGCGCCGCAGACTAATATAGTCTATGTATTTTATTGGGGCCATAGATAACAAGATTTCAGAGCGGTGTGACTTTTACACGGGTTTTTAGTTGCATAGAAGTTTAAAAATTTTAAACACTAAAGACAGAATAAAAATTGCTGATAGATGGGGCCCCCCTTAATTTTCGCGAAAAGATTTTTGCATCACTTTGTTTCAGTGCCTTACGTGCGCACCTGCAGCTCTGCTATGTGGTCAGTGATTGGATGCTGTAACACCCAGCGTGTGGAGGTTAAACCCGCAAATCACAGACGTGATGTGTGGCAGTTATCCGTGTACTGATTGGCACAGTCTAATGAATAACAACTCTGCACAAAAACACTCTGTCAATAGCCATGAAGTTGAGCTGCAGGTGTGCACGTAAGACATTGAAACAAAGTGGGGCAAAATTCTTTTCGCGAAAATCAGGGGTCCCTACTGATAGAAGATTTTATGCAGTGCTCGCTTTATCATAACCAGCCTATAGTAATACAGACGTGAAATGACGTGGTGGCTCATTTGACACAGGCGAACTTTGCCGCTTATTGGCTGCCCGAGGTTGTTGATATCAGCCCTGTGTCACAGAATGTTTGGTAATACAGAAGTCAAATGGCCGGTATGACAGCAAACTCAGTCACACACGCCAGCAAAATGGCTTCGCTGGCCAGCAGCATGGCAGAAACGCCTACCGCCAACCAGCGTAACACAGCTGCCCTGTTAGTCAGCAGCCAGGCCAATAGGAAAACCTGACGTAACATGCATAGATATAATGGTTTATGGCGGGAAAACTTGACTGTTTGTTGGGTTTCAACGCACGTTCAACTTATGAAAAAATTACTGGCTTTCGCTTGTTCGTAGAGCTGTTGCCCTATTTGACTGAGCCAACAAGAATCCCGCTATTGTAGTATTTGAAGCCAGTTATTGGTTTGCAGCCAGCTACGTTGTGTCAGACGTATATAACCAAATAATATATGCCACAAGAAACTACAGTATTTTCAAGGCTATGTTGGCACAAACATTTTCGCAATATACCGTCACCTCTAAACATGCATGATCCAAACTGCAGACACTGGGCTGGTATCAACAGCCTCGGGCAGCCAACAAGCGGCGAAATTCGCCCTTGTCAAATGAGCCGCCACGCCATTTCACGTCTGTATTGCTATTCAGTCCGTGCCTGTGTCTGTTTGGCTCCTACATGTTACTATAGGTTTCCTACTGTGTTTCCACCATGTTGCTGGCCAGGAAAACCCATTTTGCTGGCGTTGGAGAATTGAGTTCGCCGTTATACTAGCTATTTCACTTCTGTATACCTAAATATTCTGTGTCTGCGTCGTATGCGCGAGTGTTACGACGCGTATCTAAACCTGAGAGCCGTAACGCGAGCTAAGACAGGGATCGACTTGCTAAATCATATTCGGTGCTGCTAAGTCATTTTTATTGATATTGTTTTCGGACGAACCCATTTTGTGTAGTGAGAAGATGAGAATGTTGATAAAGGTTTGAAAATGTAAGAAAAAATTTACGTGGTTATGTTTTCGAGTATTTTTTTTTACTCCACATACTTTTCACCATTAAAATGATCTGGTCTAATGTTCCATAGTAGAAACGGTTCGATAGGAATTTGCAAGCTACTTCAGCGCTTGGCTCAATGTGGTTGTGCGGCATTTGATGCACGCTCCAAGGTCGCCCTTATATCTCCGTAACTTCTGAGCCTCTGACAAGCAGGTGGACGGCACCCTTATGACGCTCGTCTACCTAGAGCTATTTTCCGCTTTAAGGCTAAGAAGCTAGAGAGCGATAAGGACGACACTGGCACGCGCATCAAGTGCCTCATCGCCGCTACGCTCAAAGCTCTCAACCGGTGCGTAGTGTTATCGTCGTGCTGCGTGTACATATGGGACTTTAAGCGGCTACCATATAATTTTATTAGCGGAAAGTTTTAAGGAAAGTCCAACGCAGGGCCCTATACTAGTTTCGCAGACATCCGTCCACAATATTGTGAGGCACGGCGGTCTGAAAATGCCGTTTTCGGCCATGTTGAAGTGCTTAAAAATGCTGTTTGCGACACACGTGATACGTTGAAAGTTGTTTTCCGCCCTGGTCTGAAATGTTATTTCTTTTCGTGCGAAACCCGCGTGAGCACATGTGGAACAGTTTGTTCATAAAACGTGTATTTCAAACACACTGCAACGCAGTTTGAGAGGCAGGTAGTCGGGCGCCTTACTTTCCAGTGATTGCCCAACTTTAAACGACACAGAAAGGGCGCTTCCGTACTTATTGTTACGGTCGGCCGACTTTTGCTTACCATACTAGCCACGTCTCACAACATATAGCGAGCTTCTTCCAGACTGAAATAGAAGATGCATATACAAGTAGCATGCATTGGCTGTGTGTTGCTCATTGCCTACCTATCCGGCAAATCACCATATTTAGTATTAATTTTTTTTTTTTAAAGTTAAGTTACTGAATGGTTACTCTAAAATTGTTCCATTTATAACTTACCGACGAACGATATTGTTTGTTTATTTATTTAATAAATCAATAATAAATCACTAACGTCTTTGTGTTAAAAAAAAAAAAAGCAAACAAACGTCGGGGAAATTTCCGTTTTACTAATGAGTGGTTATTATGTCAGTAAACACATTTGTAGGGATGTAAAATGTTTACTGCAAGATAATCTAGTAATTTATTTTATGCTAATTTTTAATTATTTTATTTTTTGTCTAATAGCACTTTAAAATTAGATTCTTCCTCGCACTTTAATGAAAGGTGTTAGACCTTTGTGAAACATTTTGAATATCAATATTTTTTTTTAACTCAGCCAGAAATTCACAATGCTAGGATTCTGGTGCGACTCGATGCTTGAAATAACTTCCTTGCTGCAAACACGCGAGAAATTATTTATACTAATTAAATATTTAAGTTTCGACAGAAGTGCGACTGAAAATCCGGTTACCTGGTTCGGCGATTCATGTCCAGCTTCACCTGGTTCAGTTCCCTCTTGTTCGAATATGGGAAAACAGCGGCAGGTGGCATCTGGTTTCTTTGCCCTTGCGTTCTAACATAGAGCCACGATTGTGTGCCGAAAATATTTTTGCACAATTTGATTGTGCCTATCTGCAACTATACATCATTTTCAGTGATTGGTTGCTTAAACTCTCACTTTTGTCTTCGGGTTCTACTGGCAAATCACAGACACGTGGCGTCACAATAACCTCATATTTCGTTGGTGCAGCCCAATGAGAGACGTGTCTGGACAACGACACGCTGCCAATAACCATGAAGCACAGCTGCCGATGTGCACGTAAGACATTGTAAAAAAAAATGGTGCAAAAATTTTGTCGTGACAAACTCGTGGTTCTAATCACAGTCCAATTCAAATCTCAGTTCACCACGGGAGCTCCTTACTTGAAGAGCGCCCTCACTTTCTTTGCATATCTCGTTTCTCTCTTTCTCTTTTTCTTTGAATAACCTCCCTCTCGTACCAATAACGTTTAAGGGCGTCCAAGTGGGGGGAAAATAATAATTTTGTATTTGTACAAAATAGGGTTAGATTCGTAGACATTATTTGAGAGTACATTTTCCTCTTACGAAAAAAAATTAGCTCAGCTAGGTTTCCATAATGTCAGTTCAAAATCAAAATTTACATATTTTTACTTCATGCAAAACTTGAAAACCAGTAAACATAATGAAATGGAAAAAATCACATCAAAACTACAAGCCGCGGTCTACAGGTTGAAGCAAATAAAAATCCATTACAAAAAAAAATTTGTACTTAAAAAAAAATTTAAAAATTTGCAAATTCGTTTATTACTTTCAGAAATGTTTTTAGAATACAAAATATTTATGTAAAGGGTTTCTATAAGTGCGTTTGTAACATAACCGCTTCGGAAATACTAAAACTAGAAATAAAATAGTACGAATTCACAAACAAATGGAGCACAGTGGTATTATAAACATTTGATTGTCAACATGTTGGTAATAACGTGTTATAAGGCGTGTTTGGCCGTTACGGCAGTTACATTACTTCAGAAACGTGTCTGATATTGACATTGTCCTCAGTTGGTTGGCTAACTTTGATTGTGAACGAGTCGACGTGTTTTCAATGTCGATAAAGACAAACGTTATAAAAAGCGAGTTTCCACAGCGCGTGGTCAACAGCCGGACCAATTACTGCGCCTGGAGGTAAGTGAAAGGCAGTTTGAACAAACGAACGTTGGGTAAACAGAATCACCTCAGGGTCGCGTTGTGCAGCGCAATTCGTTCGCATGACCAAGTCTACACGGAGAAAATTGTTTGCTTCAGTCAACCATATCCCTACACGTTCGTTTACGGCAAGGGGAAAAATGTATGCATATTTAACCAAACGAGAACTTTGTTGGCTGAACAGAGTATGAAACCCGTCAAAAATTGACTTCATTGTTTTAAAAAAATGTACATACATTGAAAAGGACTAAACGCTCTTGTTGAGAGAGCTAATCCTGCCACGCAACCAGATATTTGGACGATTCATCTGTTACTAGAGACATGCAAATTCATTTGGTAGCAGACTAAACTTCACTTTCCTATACATAACAGAGATAATCTGCGATTCAATTAGCCACGAAATTTTATGTGTTGTCATTTACGTGTATTTCGTCTTTACAGAGATTGGCCTCTCTACCGTGTAAGCATTCTCCGCGGCAAGCCACGACAATATCGGCCAGCGGGAGACGTCGAACGAGCCTATAGTCACTTGGAATCTAATCAGCTGTCAGAAAAAACGCGAGTTTTGCATGTGTCTCTTAACTATTACACGTTTCTTTCGCCACTTAGGACACATAACAGCATGTTCATTAAGTATGTTACAAATTTTGTGAGATGATTCATTGCAAAAAAATTCGGTAAAGTTAAATGATTCAAGTTTTTGGTTGGCGGTAATATTAACGGAGATCGCGATGGAATATCGATGAATGAGGTGGCTTCCTACACTCCTCGAGTACGTACTTGCTTCTCCCCTAAAACATGCAACTTCCTCCACATTTGGTTGGAAAAAACCTTCAGAGTTTTCCAACCCCTGGCGGCTTTTCACTTCTGATTAGGAAGCCAGTTATGCCTCTGTGACGTGATCTAATCTTTTATTTTATTGATTGTTTCAACGATTTTGGTAATAGTTTCGTCAATAAATGCCTTTATCAAAAATACTGCATGTCAGCCTAAGCAGTAGGTAGGTAACCCCTATAATTACTTCTACTTCTTGAAATGATTAATTGCACAACCAAGATAGCCGAAATCCGTCCTATAGAAAAGTCCGGGATGTAGTTAGTTAAGTCTACGCTAATGCATTCGGCAGCCATCTTGTTTGTTCCGAACCGCGCGGGCCGTTTTGTCAGCAGAATTCTTTGTTTCATTCAAGTTGGCACGTTCCACCGACGCAATTTACTGTGGTCGTAATCCATGATTTAAAATTTGGAAACTGGGAAGAGATTAAATGTTTGAATAACTTGCCTCTCTCTCTCTCGCTCTCTTCTTTCTTTCCCTATCTCTCTCTCACTTAAACTTTAGTGAATTGTTACGGATCGTGATATCAAGTTCCACCGTCCTACACATTTTTTGTAGAAATGCATAGACAACGCTACAAATATTCCAAAGAAATGCTTCTAAATGTGGCCAGTCCAAGAAGAACTAAAAAAAAAAAAATTAACGATGCCTAAGATTTGTGGTACGTTCCGATGCATGTTTAAGCAACGAAAAAATAATGATTCTAGTTCCGTCAATGCGTATTTCTCTGATATACTGGCGATTAAACTTGACACTGGAAGGTAGTAATCTGAAGTTAGCTCCTTGTTATGGAGGAAATCTGGGAAGCAGTCTGAAATTTTATTTGTTTCCGCCTTTGCCCTTAAAGAAGGCCAATGTCTGCGATGAAGATAATGTCGCCCAAAATAGTTCCAATACAACATATGTGTAAGGACGCTAGAGCGTCTACTTTTTTTTTGTTTGGGCCCGGTGTGTTTGTGGTAGCCTGTCCATAAGTTTAAACATCTCTTCTTCCAGCTTTCTAATTTTGTTCGATTTTCATCTGCGCGTCGCAGCATCCTGCTCTTGGCCGGTCCACAGGCACCCCAGTGGCACAGTTGTGGCGTGACTCTTGTAACTATGCATCATGGCCCGTGTCCCCGCCACAAACTGACTAGTTTATTCCCTGGAATATGTTAATGTCTGATCGGTTATGTTTGGTAACCTTTCATGTTATAAATCGGGGAACGAGAGATGTACTTTAAATAGGAAACCCTGCCCACAGGAATCGACTGAAGAAATCCATCGGTTGTTAAGATTGTTTTTACTGTGCGTCAGTCATGGATTAACATACGCGACTTATTTCATAGAACAAGAGTTTTGAAGACATCTCGCTGAAGAAATAATTTATTACACGGTACGAAATGTCTTCTACGAGCGCATATGTGAAACGGAATTGACTTAATTTGCTCAGTACACAACAGAAATGCATGTGCCTAAAACTCTTTGGTAAAATATATGACAAGGTTTTAAAATACTCTTTTACATCCGCTATTCGATCCGAACATTACAGTCCATGCGAGGTGCAGGTGAACAGAGAGACAATATTCTCGAACCATCGTGCATCTGACGATTTTCATGCTGCTATTGTAACTGAAATGGTAAGTCACTTAGAGAACCGTCTGTCATTCAAGCAGTTCTATATCTATATCTATAACGACCACGTATTTATTCGTTTTGTGCATAAAAAAATTACTGAAAATAAGATGTATCATCTTGAGATATAATTTTATCCAAGTCTTATTTATTAATGTACCCTCCAAGTTTACTAATACAAAAACACGTACAAAAAAAAACTTCTAAGTGCAAAGTGTAGAACGTAATGTTATTCAGTAAGTTGATGATATCTTGATGGAGGTTGGAGACTGGATTTCACAAATTCTTATCTGATCCAGACAGTTGGCGAGTGATGGGAAGACGAGGGAGTTTGAATCTTTTTTTACCTGGAGTTACTTGCTGTCAAGAGAGATAAATTCTGAATTCACAATAGCGCGACGTGCGCTACGCGATGCGAAACTAAAATGTCTCGTTATTGCGAACGTTAGTTTTTTTTTTTTATTTTAATTTTCCGTTTGTTCGTAATAATATTTTTTCAATGCCCACCGGCATTTCCACTCGTGAGATAAATAAATGCAATTTTCAATAACTCACCAATCACATCAACATCTGGACACAAAATGAAAACCAAATTTTTAGCCTAGTCGCGTCCGCGATGCGAATAAAATATAAATACTTTCTATTTGGAAATGCGTCGCGTAGGCAATTTTTGTCGCGCTGGCGTCATGGAAGCCTCGGTGCTGATTGGTTGTCAGGTTATTTCAATCGTTTCGCGCTCATCGCGTCGCGTCATTCGCTCTGTTTTGATTCAAGCAATAGGACACATCTCCCGCCAACGGGAGGAATGAGTCGCAGATATCATTCTTTGACGCGATGGTTGTTGTCCAATTTTTGTGTAATTTCTTTTGCAAGAAAATAACCATTAATATACTGCCCCCAGAGAACGTACATCAAAATAATTTTCGCTCATATGAGGCAAGAAACGTTTCTAATTTGTTCAATTTTTTTACGTCAACGGAAGTATATTCCATGGACGCTTTCAGCCAAAACATATGAAATTATTTAAAAGAACTCGTGTTTTTTATTGTTGATGTGTACATTGCTGTTAATCAATGTAATTAATAGTTATTTACTTGCAGGGCACAGGGTATTTATTATACAAGGCAAGATTGAGAAACTAGCTGAACTGTTAACATGGTAATTTAAATTCGGATGTGGTCATACAGGTATGCGAGGTTGGCCGGTATTTACGTAACTTAACACTTCTGACGTATTCATTTCTCAACTCGGGCCACGTGGATATTTTCTTATCTTTTGAGTTAATGGGCTGTTTTCTCTGTAGGCATTATTTTACCTTCCTTAAACACTCATAATTTTTGTCCGTCTTGTACTTTATTCGGTCTGTCGAAACAAAAGGTAACTTAGTTGTAGTGGCATGTCTGCAACAGAAGAATATTTTTATCATTTGAATATTTTATGCTAACTACTTCCCATATTATGTTAAGGTCATAAAATAGTTTTGCTAGAACACTTTAAATGACTTTATTAATAATAGTAATCGTACTAGTAAAAATAATAATACTTTTGCTGTTTTGTGCTGTTATTTAGTGAATGGCTGATTGCAACATTTAACCACTTCCTAAACTTATCTCTCTTTACATCAGTAGATATATGTTATAGTGGAGGTAAAACGGATTCCTAACGTGGCTGCCACAACAACATTACAGGGTTCACGGATTCACAATCGATGAAAATCCAAGGAAGAATAGGCCTATTAGATCCGCACCTAGCAAATTACCGGTAGGCCTTACTGTATCTTATCAAACTGACACAGACACACCCACACACACACACACACACTCTCTCTCTCTCTGTATATGTATATATTGAATGATGGCTGGGAGTGTTCAGACCTTGCTTTATAGACCGACGCTATACAAAATGTCTTACTTTACAAGAATATACTTTGAAATTAATGTAATAAATTTATTAATGAGGTAGACTACTATAATAATAATGTCATTGATATTTAAAGACATTAAAATGTTTCAAATGCACTTGGGATTTAATAGAATAACTGTCATAAAATCTACAAGATACTATTTGTTTATACTGCTTGATTAATGCACTTTCTTTCGACTTATGGAGTTATAACGTTATTGTGATTGACGACTTTCATTAGGGTAGCGTTGACATCTGCTGATTACTTAAACTTGGAAAAATTAAGTAACCTAGTTCTTGTGGTAAGCTGAGGATATACCTTCGACAGTACATATTAGCCTCGGCAGCAGCATCCCGCACGTATCAACAGAGCGCTGGACCAGGGGAGAGCCTACATGGTCGGCGTGTGTACGACATGTGCCTCTCTCTCACCGCACGCCTGACTGCCCAGTGTTTGTTTTACCTCCCGCGATCATGCGATCCTCGTCCCCCGGGGTTAGCCAGCGTCTTTCCCTACACCCAGCTGTCTGCCGCAGCCACAACACAGTCGCTGCCAAGCGCATCATTGGCTACGAGCCAACTTCGCTGAACTTGGTGTAACTCGGTGTAACGTAAGGTAAGTGGGATTCACGTCTCGTCCACTACGAGATCACTACAGACGGTGATACACGACTTGGTTCAACGACAGCAGCTGCGAGGGGAGTCAGCCATGGCCTTTGTTAAGATGGATCAGTGAGTGAAGAGATTTTGGTAATCGCTTAACATCGAGGTCTTTAGCGCGGGATGACATAAGGTGAGTATGCAAATAATGAAATATTTCTGTATTTAATAAAAAAAAAGGCTTAAATGTAAAGTGAAGTTTAAAAAATTCCAACAATTTTTTTAAAATACAAATATATATATATATATATATATATATATATATATATATATATATATATATGTGTGTGTGTGTGTGTGTGTGTGTGTGTTTCTATGTGTGTCAAATTGTTACACACTGTGATTTTTTTCAGTTTGGTATGTCAGTTGGTTTTAGTGGCGTACATAAAACCATAAAATGCAAATTTTGACGTTTACGACTCATCATGCAAAAACTATGAGAGATACAAAAATTTCCTAAGAGGAAAATTTAATCACAATTTATGTCTAAAACAAAAATGTATACATATATACGTATGTATCTGGTACAAATATAAAAATTGAAAACGTTGAAAACAAGTTAACTTTTCCAGCATTCGCTTGGAGGGATCTCGGGAAGCCATGGAAAACCGAAATCAGGGGATCGAACCCAATTCCTCCCGAATGCGAGTCTGACACAACGTAGCTGACGTCGTCAATCACAATAACGTTACTACAACTTCACAAGTCTGTGATTTGCCAGTAAAACACCAAGACACGTCACAGCTAAGACGTCCAATAAGTGATTATGAAGCAGAGCTGGAGACGTGCACGTAAGTCACTGAAACAAAGTGCGGCTAAATCCTTTTCGCGAAATTTAGGGGTCCCTACATATCGGTATCCTTATTGGCACAGTCAAATAGGGTAACAGCTCCAAATACAAGCTAAAGCAAGTAATATTCCGGCAAGCTGAACGTGTGCTGAAATCAAGCAAAGTCAAGTTTTCCCGCGATAAACCATAATCATAACTAACTATAACCATTCAAAGGCCTTTCCTCCCTTTTTTTTTTTTTGTTTGCGTGAATTCCCGAGTTTGGCTGAAAGAGTATGGACACCCCCGAGGTTCCTTGCAAGTTTCTGTGAAGTACCTGTCCTAAAGGGCAGTCACCTCTTGTCTAGGAGAAAACTACAAGCTATCGAGAAAGATGCAATGATTTTTAATGGCTTTGCGCCTGCATAGAAGGCCTATCCCGACCTGCCTGGTGGAAGAAACTAGCTACTAAAGGCAGTAGCAACCAACGAGCGAACAGCTGAGGCTCGAGAATGTGTAGTATACTGATGTCTAACCTGAAAGTCATTGAACTCGCGAAATTTTTTTTGCTCAATCTACCAGCTTGTAGACGTAAAAGCGATCAGTACGTGATAGCCGGCAGTTTTGATTAAATAATTTTGCACAGCTTTGCTTCAGTGTCTTACGTGCGTATCCGCACCTCTTCTTCCTGGCTATTGGCAATACAGATTAAAACAATTGTACGACATAACCATGCTGATCTGCATGATAAAGATTTTTCATGAAAATTCAATACGAGGCGTTCATGTGGTTACATTCTAATTTTTTTGAGACCAAACCAGAATACGTTTGCCGTGGAATTACCATGACTTCCAGATCGCTTGATGAAAATGCATAATACCATTATCAGTAATTAGTAGAGGACTGAAAATTTCGCTATTTCTTTTAAGCACAAGCTAGAATCAAACTTATTTGACACCCTCTGGAGGGCGATGAGTCAATAATACCGAAGTAACTATTATAAATGCAGACCCAATAATGTGGTAACAAAGTGTCAGAGAATAGCCTAGATGATTTCTGCTTGACTACACAGATTTCCTTGGAGGCTAGTCCACAGGCTAGTGAGCCAGCGACATTTTCCGATCACTAGTAATTAGTATTTTTATATTCGCATTGCAGAATGAGTATAGTGAGTGGAAGTATTCGCGAGAACGATTTTGCTTAAATTTGTTTCAGTGTCTTACGTGTACAGCTGCAGGTCTGCTTCATAGTCAGTGATTGGATGATTTTAAGTCCCATAGTCTTGGAGTTCTACGTGTCGAATCACAGACGTGTAGGGTCGCAGTAACTTGGCTCTAATTGGCGCAGTCAAATAGGAGACGTCTCTGCTAACATTCACACTGCCAATTATGATGAACCAGAGCTGCAGATGTGTACGCAAGGCTTTGAAACAAAGCGGTTCGAAATTATTTTCGCAAAAACTTTCTATCCCTAAGAATAATCAGTATTATAATGTTCATTATTACGTGATAATGCAAAGATAGAAAACCAACTGACTTAGAAAATT
Organism: Medauroidea extradentata; assembly: GCA_003012365.1. Classification (NCBI taxonomy): domain Eukaryota; kingdom Metazoa; phylum Arthropoda; class Insecta; order Phasmatodea; family Phasmatidae; genus Medauroidea; species Medauroidea extradentata. Next base: position 15,730 of record PNEQ01061090.1, on the reverse strand, counting down.
GAAATAATTCACAGTTGAGAACAGTGAGATGGGCTACACTAAGACAGGTATGAAAGCCAAATAGAATTTTTATTAGTGTTTAGAAAAAATCAGAAAATTGGATAGTTTTTTATCTTAAATTCGGTATTTTTAAAAACATAAAAAACGTTCAGTGTAATTTTTATAAACGTCTTGGTGTACCCTGTAACATTGTATTTCATTGTGAATTATTTCATTTAAAAAATCTGTTAGTTTTATGAAAATTTGGACTTTGAAATGACACTACACAAATGTATTGAAGCTAAAAAGGTTTTTCAAAACACACAAAAAAAAACAGTTACAGTGTACGTACATAAATTAAACCATATCTCGCACAAGAATAAAAACAATTAAAACAAAATGTTGGGTGAACTACCTACCCCCTTAAGAAGCAAAAGTATTAAAACCTTTTAAAAATCAGAGTTTTTAAAAGCAATTGAATAGCCTTAGGGGTGCAAGCCGACCCAGCTCTGTGGTCATATATCTAAGCAACTTCACGACAGATATACCGCGATGCAAGGGCTCACGTGTCCCGGGGGAAGAAGGAGCTACATCGATCGTCTTCGGTGCAGCGTGCCAGGGTGTGAGGGCGGAGCAGACGTAACTTGGGTATCGCAGCCGAGATCGCAACAGACGAGTGGGATCCTTTCGTCGAGCCAGATGCCGGAGATACCTGGGTCTGGTCCCCGGGAGACGCCTCATCAACATATAAGATGTAGGTGAGCCAGGAGCGATATGGTGAGCTGCGCCTGGCCAGGAACATAAATAACGTACCCACGGTTCCCAGCAAGGGCTTTGATGTGCCAGGCATAGGCCCGACTACAATAAATTATCTCCTCTACTACCAACTATTCACTATCGTCTACCTTTACATTAAATGAATTTTGCATGAGTTTCTTTCCCATTGACTATCTTTACGTTCTACAAAATTGAAACAGAGAGCTATTGAATATTTTACGAACACGTTTTGTTTACGTTCCTCACTACCTGTGCTTGAAATTAAATTGCGGCGAATTTAAATAGTTCCTTTCTTTGACGAAAATGTCTCCCTAGATGGGCTGCGCTTGTGTGTGAGGCAGGAGCGATAAGAGCACCGTTGACATGTATTATCACCTCTCCGTGCAAGTCACTCAGATGGCACGCAGTGCTTTACTGTTATCCTTTCCTATTGGATTTTAAGCGGTGATCTCATTATTTTATTTAGGGCAGCGCAGTTCAAAGTCTAACGCTTGTTTAAATTTTTGTGTTTTACGAACGAGGTTAATTTTCTATATATGCCTGTCCGAAAAAGTCATTTTTGGCCATTTGAGGGGTCCGAAAATGATGTTTCTAATAAAAGTGACGAATTTTTTTAAAACTTTACCGATATAGTTTCAAGTCTATGTTGTTTTCGTAGTTATATAAATAAAATGGACGTTAAATAGTTTCGTAAAAAAATTAAAGGTCGTAACACTCTGCGACGCATTTGAAGCGCAGGTAGGCAGGCCCCTTAAGAGGGCGTGGTACATAATTCAACGCTAAAAGCATTAATCTATAGCTGTAGGTTTCTTGAAGCCAATTTGCGAAAATTAAACAATAGCAATCCTAGACGATAGTTTTAGCCAACGTTTTAAATAAAATTGTTTCCAGTGTTACAAACTTCTGAGGCACAATCTCTGACGCCGAAACCTCGTGCATTTAACTGCGGCGCAAGAGATCACGCGTAACGAATTAGTAATTCTGGATAAATGTTTACTCATAAAGTTGGCAAATACCATTATCTAGGATTGTCATCGAGTATTTTATCCATACTGGCTTCGAAAAAAGCGTAGAAATCAATTGACGTTTTCAGCTTTTATTTATCTACGAGGCACTCTTAAGAGAGTGGTGAAGTACATTAATAAACACTAAAAGTACCATTTCAAATCTACAGGATTTTGAAAGTCAGTATAAAGGTGAGGAGAGAAGGTTTTGCGACCCTTTAACAACTAACGAGGCGAAGGTACAACAGGACAGACATGCCCAACCCAGAATTCAAACCCAGGACCTCTCGCAATGTAGACCGGCACCTGACAAACTACGCTACGGAGCACGGCGCAGTATGAAAAAGACAAACTACAAAACAACAACCACTCAACTGAAGTGCACGCTTTACTTCTATTCTGTTTCGTAAAGGGGCTTTAACCGTGAGTCATTTCACTTTATTTGTTTAAAAATACGGTATAACGTCCATCGTATTTTTATGTCCTGTTTTTGCGAATCCTGTTACTATGTAAACAGATACTGTAGTCCTGGAAAAGTTGTTTTGAAGGACCTGAAAATCGTGTCTCAAATAAGCGTGCTGAATTTTTTAAACATAAACCGACATAGTTTGAGATGTGTGCTCTTTTCACTGATGTAGATATACAATTGTAATGCACCTTAAGGGGCTGCTTACCCCACAGCTCTGGCGGCAGCAAGAATTTGAGTTTACGCGTTAAATTAGATTCGGTAGGGCTCAGTGACCTTTTTTTTTTGTGATAACGCTTCCGTACAAAAAAAACATTTTCTGCATCGAGAAAAGAAAAATATTGCAAAATTAAAAAAAAAAAAAAAAACATATTGTGAATAAGCATTTTCGAGTGCTTTCAGTGCGTAAAAATGCCTTTTTGTTCACAGTTTTCAGGGTAAGTATTTAAAAAAAACTGCCTAAATGATTGTTTAGCAATGTACGTGGCACCGAGATGAATAAAAGTCAGTGGTGGTGTGTATGCAGCTTCAACACGTACTGAGTCACATCAAAAATAATTTAACATGTAAAGCTCTATGCTTGCTCCCGCCGTGGCTTCAAGGTAGGCAGCACCCTTAAAGAAGGCACGGAACATAATTCAACGCTAATCGCATCAGTTTAAAATTGTAGGTATCTCGAATATAATTTGTAAAAAGAAAAAAATAGTGACCTTAGTCAATCGTTTTTGCCATCTTTCTGAGCAAAAATTTTTTTTCGAGTAACGTAAGTTATTTGTAAAGAACGATCGCTGACGTCGTAATTTCGTATATTTAATTGCGGAACAACAGATCACGCTTAACAAATACGTCATTTTGGGTAAATGTTTGTTTATAAAGTTGGCTAATATCATTATCTGGGCACAGAATATGTAGGAATACAGAAGTGAAATAGCCGGTAGGACAGCGAACTCAGTCACACACGCCAGCAAAATGGCTTCCCTGGCCAGCAACATGGCGGAGACGCCCGCCGCCAATCAGTGTAAGGCAGCTGCTCTGATAACCGGCAGCCAGGCCAATAGGAAACCTGCCGTAACGTGCAGGAGCCAAACAGACCCGGGGCTGGCATCAACAGTCTCGAGCAGCCAATGAGCTGCGAAGTTCGCCAATACCAAACGAGCCGCCACGTCATTTCGCGTCTGTATTACTATTTAGTCTGTGATCTGGGGTTGCTGTTTTGTGGTTTTTCAATGTTGTCTATCAAAAACGTGTAGAATTCAGTGGGAATTTTCAGCGTTTATCGACCACAAATTCCTAAAGTATATTTTCTTTACAAGTCAAATATATCGGCTTCGCATAAAACAGAACGCACGTGATACATTACATCGTCTACCATACGTTAAACGAGTCGATGACGATGACTCCTCTGCAAGTCAACGTCTGTTTACAGTATCACGAATTATTACGAATCAGTCTCTTCGTTCTTCTGCATTGACAGTAAAAGTTAGACAGAGCTCTTGGTTACAGCCAAGCCCTGAAGTGCTCGCCACCGGGTAGAGGGGCATAAATAAACTTGCAGGCAGGACGGGTATCGAGAGGCAGGAAATATTTGGTTGAGCAATTAAGAGAAAAGCAATGAAACACCGCCTGGCCTTGAGAAGTCTACGCCGGTAATCTATCCTCAGGGAGGGGGAAGAACAAGCGAGCCGTCTTCGTATTTTACACGCGCACGCTCTCGATATCTGGCAACACGGGCTTCGTGCTCGGAACAAGTCGTGATGTGGAGATGTTCTAGCGGCTTGGCACACTGTTCCCAACACACCAAGATGAACGTCTTCTTCAAACCTCCCTAGTTTACCTTGAAACTCTCCCACAGGAAGCAATAAAGGCCTACAGGTAGAGCCGGTGGGTTTTGGTGGTAAGAACTTTGCAACCGTTCGTTTCAATGCCTCACGTGAACATTTGCAGCTGTGCTTCATGATTATTGGCAGAATGTACTAGTGCAGAGGCGCCGCTTATTTATAGAGAGAGGTATGTCAATTTCGCAAATACATTCCAGGTCAGGTTGAACGCCAAAAATGTATACTTCATAATCACGTGTGTGATTAGCTGGCGGCTGTCACGAAACGTATTTGACTACTGCAAGCCAGTAGTAAATAAGGAAATGATTCATAGAGCTATCGCTTGTAATGTTGTAAGCCAATGAATAATCTACTGTATCCAGAGCGTGTACAGGACTGAGCAATCTAGGCTACTGCCAGATGAATCCGCGGTATTGACGCACCTCTACTTATTTGACAGTACCAATCAACACAAGGTTACTGCGACACCACATGTCTGTGATTAGCGAGTAGGACCCGAGACACTGAGAATTAAAAACAACCAATCACTGACCACGCAGCAGAGCTGCACAAGAGCACATAAGACATTGAAACAAATTGTTGCAAAATTCTTTTAGCGACAAACTCGTAGCTCTAATAATGACTTATTTCTCACAAAAAAACATTGGCGTCTGTAAAACTTTAAGCAAAACATTAGCAAACAATGTAAAATGTATTGTTTTGTAAGTCGACATTTAGTGTAATGAATAGCAGTAATAATACTCGATATGAATTGCCCGCGGACCGCAATAAATACGGCAGGCTACAAGCTCAGTCAAGAGTTGAAGACATCTATATATAAACCAAGTAACTTTATCAAGGAACGTGGGTGGAAAAAATATTTAATGGCAGCTAAAAATACTTTGTTAATACTGAGGCAGCCAGACTTTTTTGTGTTGACTTTGACATGCCCTCACGTGAAAATTGGTTAATATAAGTCCATGCGAGGAAAACTTAATGATAAGTAACTGGGAGTTTTCCTAAAAACCGACACAAATCAAAATATAATGCATAATTTACTTAATAGGCCGCGTTTGTACGAGTGTGATTCACACAAACTCGATGCAACATGAAGGGTGCCGCTAACCGACGTAGGTAATGTAGGATCACCTCTACGGGCAAGCCGCTGAACTGGCGTGTAGGGTTCTGCTACAATTATTTACCCTTTGGGACCTTAAGAGTGCGTTGTAGATAAATAAATGCTGAAAACATAAATTGATTTCTACACTTTTTTCGAAGCCTATATGGATAAAATACTCAATGACAATCCTAGATAATGTTATTTGCCACCTTCATGAGTAAATATTTATCCAAAAGTACTAATTTGTTACGCGTGTTCTCTTGCGCCGCAGTTAAATGCACGAGGTTCCGGCGTCAGAGATCGTGCCTCAGAAATTGGTAACACTGGAAACAATTTTGTTTAAAACATTGGCTAAAACTTTTGTCTAGGATTGCTATTGTTTAATTTTCGAAAATTGACTTCAAGAAACTTACAGTTGTAGATTAATACTTTTAGCGTTAAATTGTGTACCATGCACTCTTATGGGTGTTCAAGTGCGATAAAATCATAATTTTATATATTTATGAAATAGTGCTAGTTTCTTAGATGATACTTGTGAGTACATTTTTCTCTTACAAAACAATTTTAGCTTTCATAGTTTTCTCATAACGGTGCGACAAAGTCGAAATTTGCTTTTTCTGCTGCAATGCAAATATAGTGAAAACCAACTGACCCACTTGAATAAAATAATTTACTGTGATATTACATCCCATGAGCTATGCAATAAAGTATTTAAAATACCATAAAGTTCCTTTTTGAATTTTTTAAAAAATCGCTTTTTAAGTGCAAGGAAAAAGTTGAAAATTCAGTAATATTTTTAAATACAAAAATAGTTCACGGGATTTTTTAAAAATGTTTTATTACTTAGCCCGTGGCATGTTAATTCACTGTGAATTATTTCACTAACGCATGTCAATTGGTTTTCACTATTTGCATGGCAGCAGAACATGCAAATTTTGACTTTGAAACACCGCTATGAGAAAACTATGCGAGTTAAAATTGTTTCGTAGGCCGTTCCAATGTTTCAGGTTCATGTATGCAACCCGCATTAACTCCATATAAATCAAGGCTAATATTTCCTTCGCTATAGCTGTAAGAGTATTACACATATCAACACTATCTTCGCGTTTTATAAGATACAGAGCCGTTCTTACTTAGGCTGCGTTCGCCGAAGTCGAGTATAAAGAATGGTAGACTATACATTTTGCAAACTTTTTTTTGTATTAGGTTTTTATGCAACCGTTTGTTGTACTAGACTGATATGTGCAATACTCTTACTGCTATAGGGAAGGTAATATTAGCCTTGATTCGTAAGGTTTTAATGCGGGTTGCATACATGCGCCTGAAACACTGGAATGGTCTCGCGCCCGCCTATTGGCTGTGTGTTTATGTGAGTGAGGCACGGCGCCAAGGGCGATGTTGACCAATGGTGCCATCTCTTGATGCTAAAACGGCATGCAGTGTGCAGTGATATCGTAGATCATTCACCTGACAGACACTTTCAGAGGTGACCCCATTGATGTACTGGTGAAAAGTTTTGAACAACGTCTACTGCACGTTTCTAGCGCATGACTACACGAATCCCATGAGCAGTTTTTCAGATATAACAGGCTGAAAAAGCTGATTCTTAGCCATTTTGAGAGGCTTCGAGATTTTTCTGATATGACGTGATGTTTTGAAATTACCTTTCCTTCATTGTTTGAAGCGTTTATAGTACAGTGCGCCAGCTCTAATTACTTCATGTGTATGTGTTTTTCTCCTTAAAGACATTGACGATCCAGCGACGTCGGAAGTACGTCAACATACATACTTTTATGTTTCTGCAGAATTCATGCCGATTAGGACAAAATAATACCTACTCGCCAAGGACGCAGAGTGGCGTGTTGACTGTGCTTCAATACTAGATACGATAATTAGAGGTGATGGTTTATCGCGGGAAAACTTGACTTGTCTGCTGGGTTTCAACACTCGTTCAACTTACCAAGAGATGACTGGCTTTCGCTTGTACGTGGAGCTATTGCCCTGTTTGACTGAGCCAATAAGAATCCCGCTATTGTAATATATGATACCTGTTATTGGTCTGCAGATAGCTACGTCGTGTCAGACGTCATAAATTTTCATATGCGTTGCAATTAACTACAGCTTTTTCAAGGGCAAAATATTTTCACGATATAAGTGAAATATTTAAGATTAAAAATATCTAAATGTTAATCCTTGCTCTGAAGCTAATATACACCAACGCCGACCGCATTTTACACTGCAGTGTTCAGAAAACGTTACGATTATGACAGGTTATCTCATAAATCATGGCCAGCATCAGGCCTGCTGCAGACATACCACTCGCTGAAATGTCTGCTGGTGCAGGCAGGATTATTTTTTTTAGGAGGTTGTTACACCTACGTCTTCAATCAACCGTGAACAAAGTTCGGGACGTGTTCGAAGCATCAGCAAGGATGGGCAAGCGGTGATGTAATAGGGCGCTCACTTATGACCTCGGCCACAGAAGAGGTACAATACAGAAGATACAGAAGTGGATTCCGTGGCGAGGCCACTGATGTCAGCGCAATCGGTCGGTCAATGGCTACGCAAAGCTCTTGTGTCCTGTTGACTTCTGTATTCCCTTTCTGTCTCTCATTCTAGCGTGATGATAAGAAATTATCACGATTCTATTTTTTCCCTACGTTGTTTCAGTGCATTAAGTACATATTTTCAGTTCTGCTTCTTCACCAGTGGTTGGATGTTATGAATACAGAAGTTAAGGCCTTGTTACTGAGTTTTGCACTGTTTTCGAAATTTTTTTATTGCTACATAATACTCATATCAAAATTTTGCTCCACAGTTTTGACACTTATATGTTATAATATGTAGCAGAATTTTTTTGTAAACATATACTGAACGGTTTTTTTTTTTTTTTAGATTTCATCACCCAAATTACCACGTTTTTTGTCGTGAAAATAAGCAAAATTGAAGCAAAATATTTTTTTGCTGACGAATGGTAGGCCTATATTATTTTTAAAAACTCATCCACAGTATTGTGAATCGTGTGACTGCACATTGACTCAAATTTTTTTTCAGAGCTTTTGGTCAAACAATATTTGAGTTATTGTCACCAGTCAGAAAAAAACTCAGGAACAAGCCCTTAAATAGCCGGTAGGACGACGAACTCCGTCACACATGCCTGCAAATTGGCTTCACTGGCCAACAAAACGGGCGGAAAATGCCTACAGCCAATCAGCGTAACACAACTGCACTGCTAGCTGGCAGCCGGGCCATTAGAAAACCTGTCGTAACATGCAGGGGCCAAATAGACACGGGACTGTCATCAACAACTTAGGGCAGCCAATAACCGGTGAAGTTCGCCCTATTAATTAGCCGCTACGTCATTTCATGTCTGTATTACTATTTATCTGTGTCTTAGCGTCTTGGGGGTTCTATACGTAAACCAGAGACGTGTGGTGTGTAGTGAACGACAGAATGAAATGGAAGACGTCTCGGTATAAATATAGACTAAGGTTAATTCTACTACAGGTTAGAAAGATCAATGTTATAAGTTTGGCACAGGGAAAATTTCTGCCACTTGAGCGCTGGTATTGCTAGTGCACCAAACTGACCAATCTTGCCTGAATTTTAAGTTACATTAAGTTAAAAATTTAGAACGCGAAATTGGTTTCGTTTCACTTTAAAATTAAATTAAATGACAAATAAAATTTCAGATTAAAATTTAATTTTACTACGGTTTCGTATTTATCTGGTCTTTTAGCGATTGAAGCGAAACTAGTGGCAAAAATATTCCTTGTGCCAAGCTCTCCCACAGTAAAACGTATTTTCTTTCGAACCTGTAGTAGAATTAACCTTAACATAGACTGCCAGTAACAATAAAGTGAATCTGAAAATGTGCACGAATGAACATATAACACTATTATAATATTCTCATAAATTCGTCACAAATATCTAGAGCCCGGGAAAATTCGCTGTTTCACTGACGTGTAGGCTGGCCTGCAGCGATATTTGTGAACTGAAGCAGACAACAGACGCTCACTGGCTACTCACTGTTAAAGTGATATAGGTGTATGTTAGTTACATTTCCATTATTGGCTCAGAGATTTCCAGAGTGTCAAATAAGTCAAATGCCAACTGCGAAAGTGACACAAACTTACTGTTGTTGAAATACTATCTTGTGCCCAAATGAAAACGCGAATTTTTCAGGTCTCTACAAATATCTTCTATGCACCAACAATGTCTCATTTACCAAAAATATTTTAAAACAGATGTTATGGACAAAATCGATAAATAAAGTTTAGTATCTAACTCTCCCCAAGTGCAAGTAAGTAATAAACATGGAAATAATTCGTAGGATTGTACGGTTAGAAGCGAGTTAACTTATATGGGGTTTTGCGTGTATGTATTTACGTATGTATGTAGGCCTATGCATGTAGGTACGTATGTATGTATGTACGTATGTACGTATGTATGTATGTATGTAGGCCTATGTGTGTATGTATGTAGGCCTATGTATGTACGTATGTATGTGTGTATGTAGGCCTATGTATGTATGTATGTGTGTATGTAGGCCTATGCATGTATGTACGTATATATGTATGTACGTATGTATGTATGTGTGTAGGCCTATATGTGTATGTATGTACGTATGTATGTGTGTATGTACGTATGTATGTGTGTATGTACGTATGTATGTGTGTATGTACGTATGTATGTGTGTATGTACGTATGTATATATGTGTGTATGTAGGCCTATGCATGTATGTACGTATATATGTATGTACGTATATATGTATGTACGTGTGTATGTATGTACGTATATATGTATGTACGTGTGTATGTATGTACGTATGTACGTATGTATATGTATGTATATGCATGCATAAACACACACAGTGCATCCATAAACAAACGCACAATAAGAACATCTCGCGAATCCTGGGCTAAATTGGAGACGAAAATGTAAGCGGTAAAATTTTGTACGGTGACATTTTGCATGCACAGTTTGGCAACACAGCACGGAGAAATTACCCTCTTGAGCTTTACATCCAGGTACTATTTTACGTATGTTACGTCATGTAAACGTGGATTCATGTTTGGAATACTTGGGATTTTAACCTGCACCCATAATATGCAGGTCAGAACAGTAGTAGTAAGAAAAGGAATTTACGTATGGAACGCACGAGGAGACTTACTACAGTGCTGTGTTGCCACGTTGTGCATGTAAAATGTCGCCTACAACATATTACCATTAACATTTTCGTCTCTAATTTTTCCCAGGATTCACGTAGTTAGTTTAGTATACGTTTGTCTTAGGACATACTGTGTATTTGTGTGTGTGTGTGTGTGTGTTTTCTTTTGCCAACGTAACGTCGTTGTACTTTCATTTGCGCATTCGGCAGGGCTGAAATCCTACACTGTTTTGCCACATAATCATTCTTCTGTTTAGTTTTTCGCCAGTAGGTATGTGGCACCCAGAGCGACACGAGGCAGAGGACGCGTGCCGGTGTCAGAACCAAGGACCCAGCGACGGGACGAGTGGAGGAGGGTAAGGGGCGTGTCTGGCTGGGGGGCGGGGCTCGGCGCCTGTAGAAAGCGACGCCGTGATGGCGACGCGACGGCAGGCAGACACTGAGGAGGTGCGCGCCGCGACTCCCACGATCCAGGCAGGCACTTTCACTCTGTCCAGCTAGTGTCCTTGTGTCCTCGGCCACCAGCACCTTGCACCCTTGTTCCTGCACTGTAGTCCGCGGACATACAGCCGCATTCCTATCAACATTCATTTGTTGAGATGATGGTTTGCCGCGGGAAAACTTGACTGTTTGCTGGGTTTCAACCATGACCGTCTTTAGTAGAAGGCCGGAGTCTTGAATGTGGCAACACTACATCGGGGGCCTGCTGCTTGTCGCTTCTTGACTGCCCTAGTCTCTGTAACGTGTCTAGATCACGGTCGTAGAACAGGTCTGGACACTCGCCTATCTAACAATGTATTTTGCTTGTCCCCCTTGTTGTTTGGCTGTAGCACAGACTAAATAGTAATACAGACGCGAAATGACGTGGCGGCTCGTTTGATACGGGCGAACTCCGCCGCTTATTGGCTGCCCGAGGTTGTTGGTACCAGCCCCGTGTCTGTTTGGCGCCTGCATGTTACGGCAGGTTTTCTATTGGCTTGGCTGCCGGCTAGCAGGGCAGCTGCCTCACGCTGATTGGCGGTAGGCTTATCCGCCACGTTGCTGGCCAGGGAAGCCATTATGCTGGCGTGTGTGACTGAGCTCGCTGTACTGCCGGCTATTTCACTTCCGTATTCCTAAATATTCTGTGGCTGTAGTTCAAGTTACCGAGAATGTCGTACTTTTTGGCGCTGTTTTCCGGGCGGTCGGACACAAACTCCGTCCACTTTTTTCTATTGTTACATTTATAAAGGAAATAAGGATTGCTGGAGCCTTTTCTTAAATTTGTTAGCGAAGAAAGCATTTCATAAATAGATGAAAAATACGTTTTGATAAATTGTTTATCTTATTGGAAAGGAAGTGGGCGGAGTTTAGTCCGACCGCCATAACATCAGCGCCTATAAAACACAATATTCTCGGTAACTTGATGAACTACAGCCAAACAACAAGGGGGTCAAATATCCAGGCGAGTGTCCAGACTTGTTCGTCTACGACCGTGGTCTAGATGCAGCTTTAGTGACGTGTGCAAGTCTACACTGACTAGGGCTACCAATGAGCGACCGGCAGCAGGCCTCCGATGCAGCGTTGCCACATTCAAGTAGGTACAGCCGTCTGGAAGAAAAAAAATATTGTTTTAGCCGTTTTGTGAGACCACAACGACGTGTTGCTAATAGGAGCGTTGTAGTTTTGTTGTGCAGAAGAATTAGTGAGAAGTGTGTTTACTTCTAAACATGTTTAAATAGATACATATATACGAGGTATAACTGTAGCAGTTTGGCGTGACACACTTCAACCTCGCTACAGCGCTAGACCAGAGCTGCTTTAGAAAGGCAGGAACCGTGCTTGTTTTCAAACGTCTCTTTACGACCATTTGTTCCTGTAGGAAATCGCCACGTCGACGCGCACTAATTCTCCTGCAATGTACAGCGGATGATTTGTGAATGGCAGCGTGTCAAGTTGTATTTTTTTTTTTTTTTTTACTGGGAAAGTGGTGATTTATGGAAGAGTACAGTTACAGCAGTGCAGCGCAGAATCTCTCGCTCGTACCACTAGGGCTGTCTACCTGCGTTTGAAATGTGTTGCAACGAGCTTCCATAACTCCTTTCTTAACGGAACTGAGTCAGTGGACGTTAGCTCTTTTTTTTTTTTTTTTTATATACTTGAGGCATGGAAACGGGGAAGGCGATAAGTCGAATGTAACACGTCCCTTCATACGCATCATCGCTTCTAGGCGCGAAGGACTAAATTAGCGTGCAGTGTTTTCGTAGAATGTGTTTTTCAACGGGACTTCAAGCGATAACCTTGTTATTTTCTTTGTTGAAAGTATGTCGTAAAGTCTAATGCAGGTTTCTATGATTTTATTTTACAATCACGGTTAACAGTTTCACAGCTACAGCAACGTGAAAAATGTCATTTATAGCTAGGGACATGCAAAATTCGCGTTATTTTCTGACAACAGACTAGACTCCAAGTGACTATAGGCTTGTTCGACGTCTCCCGCTGGCCGATATTGTCGTGACTTGCCGCGGAGAATGCTTACACGGTATGGAGGCCAATCTCTGTCAAGACGTAACACACGTAAATGACAACACATACAAGTTCGTGGCCAATTGAATCGCACATTGTGCTCTGTTATGTATAGGAAAGTGAAGTTTAGTCTGCCACCAAATGAAAACGCGAATTTTGCATGTCTCTACCTATTATTTTATAGCACATCTAAGGAGCTCGGAAGACATGTTTTTAACTAGCAGACGGCATTTTTAAAACCATAGGGATACAGTTTGAAGTGCGTCTTCTTTTCGTAAGTAAACGCATAGCAAATATTTTTAATAGTTATGCAAGAAAACATATTTACCATCCCACGCTACAGCACGTCGTACACGCCAGGTCCACAGCTGATTAGGCCACGTCCTGTAATTTTAAATACATTTTGAAAAATATATTTTAAAGCAAATTAATTTCAATATCTAAGAATCCCTACATTGTTTTGTCACAAATATTTTATAATTTGTACCTAATATTTTGGGGTCAATAAACTTTATAGTTTTTCAGATGTTTACACCCAAAGTTTTACCAATGTTGTTATGAAAATAAGCTATAATCAAGCAAAATAGTTTTTTGCCTTCATGAATTATTGAGATATGAAAATTTTCCCCGCTATAGTTAAATAACCACACTGTGATGTGCTTAGCTGAGGTCTAACTGTTGTGATTGCTTTTCCTTACGACATAGTTTTCATTGAAATGCGGGATCCAATTCCGTTGAACGTCCAGTCAGAAGTTCAGACTGTGCTATCGAAACATAAATGCCAGAGGAACGTAGCCTACGCCTACTGACATAATAAATAATTACGTCCATCCGCGTGCGTCTACGCCTTAATTTGGCCCAAAACTGTTATCATGGAGCTTGAAAACACACACGAAATTCGTCAAAAAATATTGAAGCAAATTAAATTATTTAACTTGCTGTATTAGTTTTGCTTGTAATATTCTTGACCGAAAATCAGCAACTGGTAATTTTTTGCCAGCATATTGCGGTCCGTCACGACATACAACGTAGACTGCAAAGTAAAAAAATAAAAAAAGGAGAGGAAATTGAAAATTTGCACACAAGCACGTTTTCATACATTTCATATTTGTATGTGTTATTTTAGGGAACAAATCCAGTACAGTACGTTTAATTATATACATAAATTAGTATGCCTGTTCAATAAAATACTTGTAAAAATGATGTTTTAAATTTACATGCAATGCGTGTGTGAAATACAGCATCAAGACATTAAAATATCACAAGTGTGCATTTTATTACTGCTTCATGAATACATACGCATATGAAAGACGCTGATCATTCCAGTATTCACAGTAGGCCTAATAACATACACTTAAAGTTTAAAAATTATAATTCTTACAGAACTATTAATGCACACGAACTCAAAATTAAAAGTAAATTTGCATGTTCAAGTAATAAGTATTTTTATATTTTTTAATTTGTTAGCGTGATCTATTTAAGTATCCCAAGTACGTAAAATGTAGCTCAAAAGTTCCAATAATCCAGCGATATATTCAAATTCCTGTCTTTGACGATTTCTTAATACGTACACATGTATAGTTTTTAATTCAGATTTTTGTACGACATTCACCTGTGAAAAACTATTGAAACACACTAATTTTTTTTGTATAGAGTGGGTTTGTGCGAACACAATAACACAATCACACCCAATTTATTAAATATTACGGTACCGTAACCGTCAAGTCCGTAGTAACAGCCTGAAAATAAGAAATTTGGGACAGCTAATTTATAGCTGTGAAATATAATGGTAAAATAATGAGCTGATATATTCAACATAAAGGGCCTTCTCTTTTTTAACTTTTAATTGGCATTCTGTAATACTGTCTTAATTGTATGCCTTATGCAAACTTTATTTTAACGTAATGGGTGAATGTTATCACTGAAACATTAAGGCGCAAACATTTGTGATTTATAATACCAAAATTTTGGTAACAATTCATGAATATATAGATCACGTTTATAATTTTCAGGTAGCTTAAAACTTACACAATTATTTATTAATACAATTTTTGATTGGCTCCCAAATAATTTAAATAATTGGGAAATGTATTACATACTTTAATTAACTACGCGCCATGTTAAATTTTACGCACATACGGAACGCCAGCGTAATTAATTCGGTGGGCCTTGCGTAGGAGATTTGTTTTTATTAGCTCAGGCTTTCCACTTGTACAAGGGTAAATTTTGCGAAAAATAAACATGTATGGAAATACAAACGTGTTACAATTATCGGTCGGAAATGAGATACATCAGCATACAACAGTAGTATGAAAATGCCGGTCCGGGCGCAGCGGCTGGCGGCTGAGGTTGTGAGGTTGACCTTGACCTTTGACCCCCATGACCTTGACCTTTGACCCCTGTAACCCGACACCCCGACGCCATCTTGTTTCCTGACGCCATCTTGTTTCCGCCCGCCATCTTGTTTCCGCCCGCCATCTTGTTTCCGACCGCCATCTTTAATGACGTCAATTTTCGAAAAATAATTAAAAAATTTAACAAAAATTTAAAAAAATTAAAAAAAAAGTTTAAAAATTCTGCCATCTTGTTCCGACCGCCATCTTGGATGTTTCTTCCGAGTCTTCCAAAAATTTTTGATTTTACATTCCATCCTAACTCCACATGCATTTAATAAAAATTTTTATAGAAAATTTTTTTAATAAAAAAACTATTTAATAAAAAAACGTTTTATATAAAATAATTTTATATAACAATTATTTAGTTAAAAAAATACATCGGGTATGCTCGGCCCAACTCGTTAACCTTCGGCAATCTTCGGCCATGCTCGGCAACCTTCGGCTCGACATTCGTAAGGTTCACATGATATGCAGTATACATGTATACATAACCCC
>PNEQ01061080.1:0-12946 GCA_003012365.1 Medauroidea extradentata | reverse complement strand
ACAGCGATAGAGTTCCCGAAACAATGGTATCGTGAGTTAGAAACATGTAGGTAACGTTGAATGTGCACCATCAACAATTCAAGGAACACAACAAAATAAACACATGAACGCACTATTGCCTATGCTGTATGCTGTGTATCTTAGGTGCAAAACACAGGACTTAGGAGCATTCTTAAATGACGATATGCAATAAAAAGGTCGGTTTGGATGGAAACCCATCACACGAAAAGGGATAGGTAGAAACTTCACTGAAACCTTTAAAACGCAAATATCCAAATGTTATGTTTTATTCCACAAAATGAATGTTACACATAATGTTATATAAATAAACGTCTGCTGATAAAATATCTACTCGGCAAAAAAATCTCATCGAATTTTGATGAGTTCAAATTTTATCGATGTTTGAGTATTCCACTTGTCCGCTCGACAACGTTCCTTTCCTCACCCCTTAATGCGGTGGTCGAGCCGAGTACACTCTACTGAATATGTATTTTTGATGCAAGTGGCTAGCAGCTACCTTTGCCTTTAGAATATTCACAAATATCTTAGCGGCATGGTGGTCACCACTTTTGTGGAGGCAGATTTTTATAACGCTGTGTTTCGTATAGAGTAGTTTTAGAGTAAAACTAAACACGTTTTTAAAATCGTCGTTTTACTCAATGCAGTTTTCGCTAACTGAAAATATTAACAAATCTTAACGAGCTAAACAAGGCTATAAATTACAATACATAACTGTTACATTTCTCCGACAAGAATTCATGACTCGAAATACAGTATACGTGCATGTGCGTACGAATATGTGCGTATAAAAGAGGGAACATTTATAACGCTCGTCTTCTTGGTAAATAGAGGTGACTAGGGGATTCTGTTACATGGTCATTGATGACAGATGGCACAGCTTTGCTTGCCTCTTCAAGTAAGCAATCTTGAAGACAGGGACATATCTTGGCGTGAGTCGAGGATGTGGCGGTCTAGTAAATGGCTCGTCCGTCTTCCTCTAGCTCTCCGTAAAATGAATTTCAGGACGGCACGCTATTTCTGTGATATGTGTATGTCGTAGCTGTAATTCCGAGAAAACGTATTCGTTACCTGAGGCTGCAGCGCTACGAGATATATCGTTTTCGTTTAACACGCAGCACGCTCATACCGAAACACATGTAAACAAGCATTTTTTATCGACTGTATTCGAAATTAATCAATTATATGGAAACACATGTAAACTGAATGAACAAAAATATGAATTATAATTACATAACTTTAATAATTAAATATTCTTGTTATTCAGTTTCATTAGAGACAAATAACTAACGAAGTAGAAGCTAACGCAAATAAATTTTAGTTCTCGTTAGGTTGTACAATTGTAGTAACATTAACACGAAAACTATTGTTTAATATGTTTGGCACAGTTATAATTTCTAAATATCAATTAGTAAATTTCGATTTAAATTATTAAGAAGCTGACTGCAATAATACAGAAACAATTACACCAAACCTTAGTTACAAAGTAATTATTTTTTTAAGTAAGTTTTTTAATAACCGCAACTTAATATTTGCTTGCCACTGAAGATATCTGAGTTTTGCATTTTGTAAATGAAATTGTATGTTTAATCGATACCGAATGAGCAAGTATTTAAAAAATGAGCTACGACCAGAAATAAATTATTCATAAACAACATTCTTCATTTGTTATAACTGAGTTTGAGGTTTTTGACACACACCACAAAACCTGCCAGAACATGAGACTAAACCAAGCCTCACAGACCAGCACTACGACACAAATAATCGAAACCTGATGACAGATAAACAGAAGAGGCGAGAACTGGTGGTTTTGTTTATGCGTGCTTAGTTTCGTGAGTGAAATGGGGAGTTGTAGGTTTCGCCGTAGTACGAGTCATGAATGAGCACAAACGGACTTTTGAAACACCAACAAGCATTCGATTTGTATCAAGAGCGTGTTACCTATAACGAAGCTGAATATTGCTGAACTGCCAGTAAGTGAGCATTTAACATCTTCTGAACAATTCAGCCGAATGTAAATTAACAATTAACGTCTAGGCGCGCGCAGGAAAGTATACACATGTTATTACCCGAATTAGTTGGTGATTTATCAGTAACGACCTCATCTTCAAACAAGTAAAATATGTGATAGTTCCTGAAGTAATAGAAGACTGCCATGTACTTTTGAAAGAAATATACTACAAACAGCACAATCAACGTATTTGTAGTCTAAACCGGCACAACAGAAACAAAATACGGAGCGAACACACAACATCTTAACAAGAGAAAGAATATAATGGTTTGCAAATACAATCTCTTCCCTTCGCTTAAGGCTCGGAATCATTTAACATAATTTAATAATTAAAATTTTCGCTTCTTTGAAGTTCTGGAAATAAAAACGCGAAATTTACGATTATAACGTATATTATATTTATCTTACGCTACAGTACACACATTGCAGATGCACTTTTAACGTATTATTAACTAAGCGGCAATTTGGCCAGACATTTTTAATCTCTTAATTCGTTGCAATGTTAAAAGTTCAACTGCTATATGGTTGTACTTTAGTGAAAGGTAAATACATGTTACGCTATAATAGCAAATTTCGAATTTTTTTCTCAGAATTAAAAAAAAAAAAAAAAAGAAACTAATAAAATATGGCAACTGATACCGAGACTTAAGCGAATATATCCTATTTGCGTATTGAATCCAGAAGGAATTTCCGAAATACTTGCTACTTTTCAGAAAAGAATACGCTGTCACAGCTAGTTACAATGGTGCTAGACTCTGTCGAGCTGAAGCCTATAACGAAGAGCAGCTCTTGTTATCGTAAGCCGAGGTGCGGGGATATTCCAGTAATGCAGTAGTTGGAGTGTAAGAAGCCGGGGCGCTGGGCGTGAGAGAGCACCCAGGAGAAAAGGCAAGGATTGGGAGGGGGTGGGAAAGAGATGGAGGGAGAAGTTATGATCACGCCGGGTTAATTAACTTAGGCACAAAAGAGACGCCCGCGGCGGTAAGTAACTTACCGTGTCGCCACGTAACGAACTTAATACACGACGACCCACCACGCTGTATTCCGATACGGTGGACCAGTCCTCTTCCCCCTCACCCATCACCTATTCCACCCCTTTTTACTAGCGTCGCCAGAGAGGACACGGCTCGTTAGCAGCGAGGTGCGCGAGTTAGCTATGTACTGAGTGTAACTCAGTATTCCCGCACCTAGCCATTCTTTGTCGACCCTCTAACGTAGTAGGTAATACTGTCCAGTTGGTACTGACGTCAGTGTACAGTGTCGGCTCATATAAGCGTGTATAAAGGATGGGTCAGGATAGTATGTGTTAATTTTGATTGATGGTCTATATACATAAAAGTGAATGTCTGGATGTTTAATTGTTTGTAACAACTGAGTAG
Organism: Medauroidea extradentata; assembly: GCA_003012365.1. Taxonomy (NCBI): domain Eukaryota; kingdom Metazoa; phylum Arthropoda; class Insecta; order Phasmatodea; family Phasmatidae; genus Medauroidea; species Medauroidea extradentata. The sequence goes on along the minus strand of PNEQ01061080.1, from coordinate 9,538 downwards.
AGTACCCAGGGGTGTTATTTCAGGTTTTTCTTGAGAAGGTGGGGGGGGGGGGGCAAGATTTTTTGGCGACAGTGACCTTGTTGCATCTTTTTTAATAATTAAGCATGCAGATATAAATTAGAAACTTTAATAATAAAACTTCGGTTTTGTGTGCTTACGTTAGTGTTATTTAAATAACAAAATGCACAAAACATTTTTTTACACATTTCGTTCTAAATCCAGGAGGGGGGGCATTTTCCCCAAACTTCCCCCCCTTAAATGACGCCCCTGAGAGCATCAGAATGGAGGATGGGTTATCCAAAAATTTTGTGCAAAAACATAACCTTTGGTGAGCTGTGCCTCCGCCCGCAAAGCTTTCTTTCTGTCAGTAATTTTTTTTGGGGGCGAGGAAACGGCAAAAAGGGGTTTAAGGGCAGAAAGGGGCACCCAAAAAATTTGGCAAGAAAAAAGTAAAAGAGTTATTGAAATGCATGTTGAGCACAGCTTATAACGAAGCCTTGACTTATAAAAAGTAAGTCGAAAATGTATTTCCGAATATAGTATGAGTAGGCCTAACACTACCCCGAAAATCATCTTAAACATTTAAATTTCTTTGAGGGCAAAATGAATAACTATTTGATATTAAGCAGCGACATTCTGGGTAGTGTCTCAAATAATATTATGAATTTTTAAATTTTATTTTGACAAATAAATTTTATAGTTTAATTTCAGGGTAGCATTAATCACGCTCTAACAACATGACGGACGCAATGAAAATAAAAATTCCAGTTACTTTTTATAAGTTTCTTCGCAAAATTATCGCACTCCAGCCATTCTGACTCATCCTGTTTAGTAAAAAAAACCTAGCAATGGACAAGAGTTTTCTGATCTCAGGCCTTGTATGGTTATACATAATCAAATACTAAAATATATATTAGTTTTAAGTTTTAAACTTTATGACATAACGTTAATGATGACTGTATTAGTTCTGTAAAATCCCGACAACATTTCTGCTTTATGCAGAATAAATGATTCTTTCTCAGACTCAGAAAACATTTCAGCGATGCCAGTTACTTGTGAAAAGTTCATATCTCCGAAAGGCCACGCATAAAGGCGGATGAAGACGGAAAGAAGATTTCTCGTTCTGTTTTATAATTTTGTAAAGTGCCACGATTGTTCCTAAGAAAAATATCTCTGTGAATGTGTGGTGCCAGTTGTCCAAATACTTTAAATACCATCACGGCTCAAACATTTTCTTTAGGACGAGAACATGGAATAGGCCCTACTTGAAGTAAGAGTTGTTAAATATTACAGCATCAGAACAACAGTGTTTTCTCGTAATAGTAGATACTGCTTTTCTAAGTGACACACTTAATCGTCTGAACATTCATAATTAACTCTAAGTTATGCAATCATTCATTTCTCCTTATCCAATTCCGCTGATATACAGCATGACCGCGAGGAACGGTCAAAGTGACATAAAAAGGACGGTTTACAAAGACATTAGTTGAACGTATTTGAAACATTTTCTCGAGAAATGGCATTATGTATGGGTGAAACTTGAGATAAATTTTCGACATGCTGTTGCGTGGCGTCATTCAGAACGTGTATTGTCGGGGTGTAGGCAACCCAGAAACTTTGTTGAGATACTACGAAGTTCTGACATATTAAAATGATCTACTGCTATACCTTTAGAAATAACCGAAATACCTCAAATTTATGTCATTACATAACTACATGTGTGTAATTAAATAAACATATAAAAATATTTAAAACAGACGACGGTTTTAAGATGAAACACTGAAAATTACAATAATATTGAAAAGTATCTCTACTTAGGCGTACTGAGTGTAAAATTGGGTGGCAAGTGAAACAATAATAATAAACGGCATTATAAGGCCAACATCTGTCACATGAATGTCGGAAAACAATTGAAACGCGCCATTCTGCGATGTTGCCAGTTATAAATGAACGGCTTTGAGCACGATTATGGTTGTGATAATGCAATTATAACATTCTGTGTTTACAAAACTAACTGTGTTTATTTACAAACACTGGATCGTCGTATCTGTACGCCTAAATCGAGGCTGTGTATTATTTTTACGACAAATTGTTAAACATCGCAGTAAAAGACTATAATTTCGTCATTTGACTGTTTGAGAATATCCACCATAAATAATTTACAAACATTATATAATTATATATTATTTACGCATCTTTTGGCTTGTGATGTTCATTTAATTTCTTGACTTGGTTTTGATGCTGTCAGGATGGCCAACGTGTACTCAATTATAAAATTCCCTTAGCTCATTGTCAGTTAAAATTGCCTTGTTATTCAAATTATTTTGTGTATACTATCTAGGCGCAATTTGTGTTGCATAATTAACATTTAATACTTGTTCTACTATTATGATTTAATTATCTGTTAGAGGTTGTAGAAAACGTCCAACTGTAGTCACACATCCGTGATGTTGGCTAACTTGGCTAACAGATGAAGACCAGGATGGCTGCACTGTTGAGATAAGTACCGTACTTGTTAATTGTCTCGAAACGTAAAATAAAACAAATTTTTGTTTTTACTGACGGAAAGACCTATTCAATAGTTTTTTTAGGATAGTCTGTTTCTTTCGTGAACAACATGTTTTTTAAACTGTTTAGCATCCCACTGACGGAGGTTTGGGTCATTATTGGTTGTTTACGACTTCATGAAGACTTGCTGTGTTTTGTAGTTAATAACAAAATTTGTGGAATTTCAATAATGATCGCGATATACTAACCCTATTTTCGTGATCTGTCGGTAGATCGCGATCGACACGTTGCCGAACCCTGGTGTACGGTTTTTGATCATCCGCATACTCTCAATATTCTCTTCCGTTCTCACTGTTTGTGACGCACCTGGTGATGTCATCCTCTCCAGCGAGTCACAATTTCTCATATATTTGCGTCGTAAGCAAACATGGCGATATTCAAACGACTGATATGACAATGCGTTACGCGGCCACTCCCCACGATCTCCCGCCTCCACAACCACGCTTCCTTCCGTACAGTACGTTTCATAATGAAATGCTTGCCACGATCACCCAGTATTTCAATTACTTACTACGCTCTTACGTAAGTTACACACTATTTACCCTTATACGTTAAGATATTAAATACAATTCTTAAAATAGCTTCAACAAATAACAATTACTCAAACATTCATCATTTTGTTCCTTGTACTTCATATGATCGTGTTGCTGTGGCATAATGTCAACCTTTTGTTAGGTTTACCTATGCAAAAAAATTCTCTCAAAAACAGTATCTGAGAACAATAGTGAGTGATAACCTGGCGGGAAAATTCAAAATAACGTAGGCATTTTTGTTAGCTGTAACTTGTGGCAACGACAATACACAGAGATAGAAACATTTTCTAGTTTTTACGTTGTTCGATGAGTTTCCATAGTTGCTTCGCTGAAATATGGATCAAACACGAAAACTCCTTCGATGAGTTCACAGTACGCTTCTTAATTCACCTCAGTCGCTTCACTTTGTCCTACCCACAAAACAAAATACATGACTGACATCCTCTTTTAACTCTGAAGATAGAAGTGACAGTCGTTGTACACGAACACACCACTTGTTTAACAGAAAACACAGGCATGTCATTTGACTCAATATATGTTTTCTGTTCGAAAACAAACTTTGTTTGAATTAAGACGTTTCCATAATTAAGTTTCTCTAATAGTTTTTAAATTATCGTAGGCGAACAAAATTCTGGGATTACACAATACAGTGCACAAGAAGACAGATGTTACACAAAATGTTGTTCATTACGGTAAAGTAAAAAATTTAAAACTGCTTTGTTTTGGCGAGTTATACTGGGAAAGCTCGGTTGCCTACCAAAAGCTCGAATAACGGTATGAATAAGGACAGGAATTTTTTGCGAAAAGATTTTTGCCCCACTTTGTTTCAGTGCCGTACTCGCGAATGCAGCTCAATGGTTAATGACAGAGTATTTTTGTGCAGAGTTGTTATTAATTTGACTGTGCCAATCAGTATACAGATAACTACGACACATCACGTCTGTGATTTGCGGGTTTAACCTCTAGACGCTGGGTGTTACGGCATCCAATCACTGGCCACAGAGCAGAGATGCAGGTGCGCACGTAAGGCACTGAAAGTGATGCAAAAATCTTTTCGCAAAATTCAATATCTGAATATATAAAAGAACAGAAATTTTCAAGTTCTGCAAATATGTTTATTTAAATTAAAGAGCACCGCAACGGCTACTTGGTAGTTGCAATCAAAGAAAATAAGACAGTTATGTAAGGAATGGTAACAGAGCAAACCCTTGTTTCAGCAACAAAGTACTAAGGCATAACGAAAAATACGAAGCCAGGGTACCTATGCGTTCATGTAAAGTTATGTTATTGTATTCAATCTACAAATACGAATTTAAAGTATTATTTTATGTGATCTTTAACACTACATCAAGGGAAATTTACACGCACAGCCGAAGTGATAATTCATTTGCAACGATATTACACAGTCAACAATAATTTGAATAAAATATAGTACCAACACATCTAATAGTGAAAACACAGTTTGCGACGTAGTTATTAATTACTTAAGAACTTGGTAAACACTTTCAAAATAGTATTATTTTGCGTAATGAAAAACTGAACATAATCTACTAGACACAACGTCCAGTTACAATACTTGAGGTGTTTGTAACAATATGTGCTCTGCATTCTATAAGACCTACACATTTACAATAATTAGGTACTCGACGTTTGGATATATTTTACAATTAAATCCAACGAGTTGTTTGCGAAATACAATTTATTTTCTGCCATATACAATTTTCCATGAACGAAGAAGCTCCTAGTATTGTGGGACTAATTTTTTTGTTACGTTTTGAAGCAAGTTCTTCACCATAATTAATTTAAAAATTAAAAATTTACTTTATAATTTAAAAATGTATGCCTTTATAAATATCACATAACAAGTATAAAATAAATTATTTTTTTTTAATTGGGTAATGAAACAAATATTTACACAATGAAGGCTTGAACTCTATACTTATTAACAATGATGTAATTTCAATTTTAATCTTTTAACTTTAACAATGGCGTGTACTTTATTTTAGTCACCGTGTTGCGCTAAAGAAGCTGCAATCAAAAATGTACAACTTAATTGAATAAAATGTCGTTTTATGTTAAACAGCATTTACTATATCTCTATTATTGATGTGATTCAAACAGAAGTTTTAAATTAAGCAAGAGAAAAATGGTTTATATATTACGTAGTTTTTTAAAATTATTTCGAGTTTTGTAATTTAACTAGTATTTTAACAGATCCATTAAGTGTTAGTTAACTTTAAATACATGTGATAAACTAAAATACTAATAGTGCTGTTAAACATCTGGAATCTTTGTAAGGGGCAACACTGAATCCGGTTTTAAAACTTTTATATGAACATGTGTTAAGGCACTAACGATTCAGTAGATAAAAACCATAGTTATAGGTTTAAGTGACGTTTAAATAATTGCTACACTAGAACATCAACACCGACAATATTATGTAAGCAAAGAGCAGAATAAATATAACCATGAATTACATTCATATTCGAAGTATTGACAGACGAATTTTACACAATTTATGTCCACAAGAAGTAAAGATTTTGTACATAAAACTCATCTTATAAAACACCGCACTGCAGTGCATTTACGTAACTTCGTTGAGGAGTTAACTAATTATTATTTTAAATATGAACCGTAAACAGAGAATTCAAGAACTTACATCAAATTATTGATAATAATAGACATATTTTAGCTGTGTTCGGTGTGATGTATATACTAAACCCTAGGTAAAATGTGAAACAAATTGCAACGAATTTGAAATATAATCAATACTATTATTAGTAAATTATGACAAACGCCCTCTAAATGTGTTTGTAAGTAGGGAAAATATCATGACAACGTTACAGTAAGATAATATAAGGCGCTTACGAAAACCTTACCCAAGATACTCGATAGACTTGAAATTTCCGCAAAGCTGTTCGAAAACCTTGTGCGAATACAGTCAACCTCCGCCCCAAATATCTAAATATTCAAAACTCGATCTCTTCGCCGTATCTACTCAGGTCTGCCTTGCTCAGGAGCAGGGTAGATAGTAGCCAATTGACGAAAAAAATACGAAAGAGCGCGTAAAAAGTAAAAAAAAAAAAAAACAAAAAAAAAAACGCATGCTCCCGATTGTTTACACTAAATAAAATTGGTTTTCGGCGGTTAACTGTAGCATGATTGTACAGCAGAAATCACTTGTTATTAAGGGTGCGGTTCACCTCTGTTATCAACGCCTTTATTTATTTTTATATTTGTACCAGATATTTTTTCTTATTTTAGACATAAATTGTAATTAAATCTTCCTCTTAAGAAATGTTTGTATCTCTCGTAGTTTTTTGCGTAATGAGACGTAAACGTCATTTTTGCACTTGACGGTTTTATGTACGCCACTAAAACCAACAGAGACAGCAGAAATAACCAGCTACAAGCTTGTAGCAAGCACGCCAATGCAAGCCAGTAACCTTGCAGCAAGCATGAAATGGCAAGCCAATAAACTTGTTACAAGCCTGCTGCAAGTTGCCTAGTTTACACATTTCTAACTTGCTGCAAGCTTGATTTGTAAGCTTGCTGCAAACTAGATTTGCAAGCTTGCTACAAGCTTAATTTTCAACCCTGCAGAATAAATACAAATTTTATTTTCTGCAATATTTTAACTATCATAGTCACATTTACATTTTAAATATTGCTTGCTCATCGACTTGTGTTGTTAATTAGTAAACATCAAATTTCGGCTCCTGTGCCAAGATTCGAACCACTAACCCTTTGACTTCAAAGCAGGTATGCTAACAACTTTTTTTTTAAATGTGTAGTACAATGGCAAGGCTATCGCCTCGCCACTACACTAAACATCCCCTCCCCCTTTAAGTTGGTTAATTTATGTAATCCCCAGTTACTTTGTTTTTGTGTAGTTGTCGTCGCAATTGTACGATGACGTGTGGCATCCTGACAAGACGAACACAAACACCCAGTCCTGACCCCGAGGAAGTGACTGTAAATGACACCTCCCGGCCGAGAATCGAACCCGGGATCCTTGACCCAGCAGCAAGGAGCGCTAACCACTCAGCCAAGCGCTCGTAGGGTTGACGTGAAGTCCCTACGAAGGAAGATAACTTAGTGCGGAGGGTGGAAGACGTAAGGGCTTGGAAGAGGGTTTTACCGATCAGGTCCGCAGGCCAACGGTAGCATTCGTCACGTTTCCCAACGTGTGAAAAATCGAGGACCGATCCCGCCGGGAATCGAGCCCTGATTACCAATTTGGGAGGAGAGCGCTCTAGTCGCAGCATCAAGTGTGGCCAACACTATAATAATTATTTTGTCAAATTATGAATATCATCGCCAAAGAGGTCAGTACTTTTCCAAGGAATCTTAAACACTATGTTGTTTGCAAATGGTGGTTTTAGCGACATGAAGTTTATTTATATTTTATGTTATATTTGCAACAAATAATAACTTTACAAACGTTTACAGCAGTAAAGAAAATCTTCTTTAGTAACTTTCTGCTCTGGGTAGAGATATAATTTATAAAATTAATCCTGTACACATACAAATTCAAATATATGTATACTAGTTAGAGCACAGACATGTTCAAACATATTACATAAACACTTTGATGTTTGGGTAAAGAGGAATAAGTCAAAATAACGGTGTTTAGAGTAAATCTAAAAATAAAGTTTAACGACATACTGTGCATAATGGAACATACAAACGTCCGAATTAAATGTTAGACCTCATAACCATTCAAGTCACAGTCTTTCACCCAGACCTAGAAAATGACACGTAGAGCGTCCTTCCATACTTAACAAAAGTTTCTCGTTTTTCGAGTTATACCGCTTTACCCGAACATCACAGAATTATTGGCAATACATACAAGAGTCTGGAGATCAAAAATATTGCACATACATTGTTATAAAAATTACTTAAGTACAGACAGGTGGTAAATACATGAGTTACTCCTGTACACATACAAGTTTTACTGCTGGTTTCTTTTGAAGGAAAAGTACAGACTCTTACATACTGTAAGTAGTTGCATTTATCATTTTACGTAATGTTTAGAAACACGGAAAGATAAAACCATACGCAAACTATGACACACCTAGAGCCGGTTGTACCATTGAGCTGCAGGGGTTATCTCGACATCTGATAGGAAATTAACCAGGATCAATGTGGTTTTTTTCCTATTGCATCACTGTGGTTCACGTCTTGAACTACCGTTAAAATGAACTTCACTATGAACCTCCGAGTCCGGTGGTTTAAGGCAGTTTTTCCTTGGATAGTCAAGACAAGATGTAGACCCCTCCCAAACAGCACTTCAAACAATACAAAATTGTTTGTATGAAAAGGATACACTATTTGAAATATCTATGTAAAAGAGAATTATGTTTGACGTTAGTATAAACAAATACAAACAATTATCAACTGTATGTTTACACCAGAAACAACTAAGAAATACGCTAGTAGTAGTGTAGCAGATTAATGATTTATTCCTTTATTTCCACAAAAACAATTTTCATAAAATGTAGTTAATATTTAAGTGTTTTTATTCAAACCTGTTTTATGTTATATAAGGCTTAATTTAATACTACTGTTTGGACCCTGTTTATTTTATTCGTGGAGGAAACGTTAGGCTTGTTGATTTTAATGTATTTTGCGAGACTGTTCTTCATTTTCCTTACAAGAACGTAAACAATGTTTTCTTTTTTTTTCACAGTCTTACTCGTACGGGAACAAAAAATTCAAACATATTCGAAGACATCATTTTAAGCTCACCAAAAGTACTCGCTATGCGTTAGCTGTGCGTATTGTGTACTGGCGATATAAATAAATTATCTGCAAGTTAATAACACATTAAAAATAAAGCTTGAGAAAATTGACCCAAAACATGGAACTATTTAAAAGTAAGTAATCCAATTTTACAAGATGGAACAGGGGATTCAGATTTTAAAAACTGTTTCTTATCAAGATACTTGTTACATGTACGTAATTATACGTATATGATACAATTACGTTTACACATGCATTATTTTATGACTAATACTTTATATTTCACAAAAATACGATTATAAATAATTTATATGCACACCTGATCTTTACCCTAACATTAAATGTTGGTGATTACGGTCGGAAACGTATTATTTCGAAAATTCCAACAAAACTTTGCTGACGGAGGGTAAAAGCGGTGGATGAAAAGCCTCTTTAAACATTTAAAAAGTCACTTTAAACTCAGTTTTAGCGAAAATACAGCATGAAACAAGCGCTCGTTGACACCACACAACAACACACTGACGCCACAGAACAACACACTGACGCCACACAACAACACACTGACGCCACACAACAACACACTGACACCACACAACAACACACTGACACCACACAACAACACACTGACGCCACACAACACACTGACACCACACAACAACACACTGACACCACACAACAACACACTGACGCCA